>PVIC010001181.1:19418-96881 GCA_004025085.1 Thryonomys swinderianus
AAAAAAAAAAAAAAAAAAAAAATTGTTTAAATATCCTCAAAGAGATAAGACATAGATAGTGCATTCAGGCGAGAAGATTATTTTAGAAAAGAAAGAGACCAAAAAAATCATAGCCTTGGGAATTAACAACATGTTAGCAATAATGAAGCAGTGGATTTGTTGGAAGTTCAAATTGACATATCTATTAGAAAGTAAAGACAAGACAAAAGATGGATGGAAAGTAGAGAGAAAAGCCAAGGGAATAGATCCAATATACCAATAATATTTGTTCTATTATCAGAGGGAGGAACGAAGGGAAAGTTGTCACAGAAGTAATTCCAGAAAATTTTCCATAACTATGGCACATGTCAGGCTTGAAAGGGCTCTTTGAGCGTTCCCCATAATATATGGAAAAAAAAAAAACAATTTGGGCATAGAAAGGTGACTTTTCTGTGAATAAGGCAACCCTCATGCAGAAGAGACACAGGAATGAAACACTATGCCTTCAGATGACTTAAAAACAGTGTTGGAAGCTAGAAGAAGATAAAACAATGCTTTTAACGTTCCAAAGGGAATCATTTCCAACTTGGAAATCTATGCTCACCTACCCCATCAGGTGTGGGTGTAGAATAAACTCCTTTTACAAAATGCTCAAGAGGAAATCACGGGGAGAGGAGGCGGAATGTGTTTGTGTGAGAGTTAAGCCTTCATCTTCCACTTGGGGAAGTCAACACAGAATACTGAAAAGCTGAAGAAGAAAGTAGGAAGAATGTCATGTAAACATATGGCAATATATATGAAGAGAAAAATCTAGAAGAGTTCAAAAGGTTGCAGTTGATGAGAGGAAACGGTTGGAAATTAGGAGCTGAGATAGAAGAGCGTACTTCTGAAGAGAGGATATATTAAAGTAAGATTTGCAGAAACGTTTGATTCTTTCATCTGTGCATATATTCTTCAATAAGATAGGAAATAAAACATTTAGGTGGAAAAGAAGACAGCGAGGAAGGAGAAAAGATGGAGTTAGATGGAGAGGAAGAGTAGGAGGAAGTAGAAGAGAAAGAGAAATAAAGGAAAGCACATCAGGGTTGGTGATTGGGAGACTGATTCGATTCTGAATTCTCCAGAGACTTGGTCTCCTCATTTCTAAGGTGGTGGAAATGATGTCTTTTTTGGTGAGTTTTCTGACAAATAAATGCCTCTGAGATAAAGTATATTTTAAATCAGTATTCATTTCAATAACATTCTCTTCTGGTTTGAATGAATAAAAGACTTTAAAGGTAGAAATTTTCAGCAATTAAAAAAATTTGCTAATGGGCTGGGCATTTAGCTCTGTGGTACTGCACCTACCTAGTAAGTGCAAGGTCCTGAATTCAATCCCTGATAACAACAACAACAAATCATTCACTAACTCACTCACTGTTACCAAATACTCGGTGTCTCTGTGATGCTCCTAATAGCAGTGCCAAGCTAGCAAGGCCATATTGCCCTTGTGTCCACAATCCAGGTGTTGAGGAGCAGCCCATGCAGGGAGAGGTTTCCTGAGGTGCTGTTTCTGTTGAGTATCCTCAAGGCCTTTGTCTTCCACATGTCCTAGTCTGGACTACCTAGTGTCTATGTAAAAGCAGAAATGTGACCAGGGAAGGAGAAAGGACAAGTAGCTAGTTTCATATAACCAGCTTTTTACCCTCTTCTGTGGGTACATGTCTCCCAGGACACCAGAGCTATCTCTGCTGATAGATCAGTCTGGCCTTCTTTAGGTTTCCTGAATATTTTCCTTTCTGCTCACTGGAAGTTTTGTATTTTTGGGATCTGGAAATACTGTAACATGGGCTTCAGAGTGTCTCTACATGCTGTTACTTTTCCAACAACACAGTTAGGTTTCCAATCTATTTCTAATTAGTTGAAGAGAGATGCCCTCACTTCCTACCAGTAAGTAGCAGTCACAGGAATCAATAGCACTGGTTGATGCATGGCTAGCCCTGCTCTGGGAAGCTGAGACAAGCATTCTCCTCAGTGTTAGCAATCTGGGAGATTCTCTCCTCCAAACACCTGAACACTACTTGGCTAGAATTGTTGTTGCTTTTCTTTAGACTCTTTGTAGTTGTTTGGGGAAGTCATCTGGACAGGCTTTGGTTTGGCAGCTGTGCCTAATTATTTAAGATCTGAAGTCATCTTGCTACAGGAAGAAGAAAAGGCCCATGAATGCAGGTCAGTATATTGTAGCGATTTTTTTTTTTTTAACAAAATGCATGCGTAGCTTAGATCCAGGGATCTATAGCAAATCCATATGGGTTTATAGTTTGTGTATTGTATTGTGTATTTTGCTTGTATACCTTTTCTATCTCCTTGCTAGAAGAGCTATGTACTGGAGTTCAGGGGGATATAGATCATTAAAAATCAATAGATAAGCTCTAAACTTTATTTCAGCTGGTAGCTTCCACCCTTTTGCTTGGTGAAGTCTTTGGTCACAGAGGTTTTCAAGGACTAAAGCAGCCAGATGGTTCTGGATATTATAAGTTGCTGCAGGGTGACTGGAGGAGGGTTTGATAATCCTTAATTTTGTTCCAGAAAGCTGACCTGCACTTTAAATGCTTGGAACCTTCACTGCTAAGGAAAGAAGCCACCGCAGCAGGAGAATTCCATTTCAGGGGAGAGAGGATGGATGGTCAACTTCTCTGACTTAAGGATTAGATTGAACTGGGGACTAGAAGCTTTGCTGTAGAAGAGGCCAGATCTGAAACAGTGGGAACCGAGTGTAGGTAGAACTTGAAGATACAGAGATGAAGAAGAGAGTCCAGGTGCACTGGGTGCATAGCAGAGGGAGAGAAGGTGTGCAGTATTATAACAGAACAAGGGCCTTTGAATATGGTGAAAAGAAAGATTGTAGCCATTGTAGAGAGAACAGTTTCAATGGAATGTTGGGACTAAAGCCAGATAATATGACATTTATGAGACAATGGAAACCATAATGTGCAACCCAGGATGACGCCAGCCCCTATTACTTTGTGATGATTGCCTAGAGCTCTTTGTTGAACAGGTTGTTTCAGGGTGAATCTGGAAAGAGTGCTTTGTTTGATTATTTATGTCTGCTGTGGAAACAGTAGTGGTCAACACTGGGAAGAGTGATGTTTATGTATCTTTAGTAGAAAGTGTGTTCTGGGATCTGTAAGCCACTATCATTCCATTGCTGTTCTCTGCTGTCTCCTGTTTTTACTCAGGGATGATATCTGTAGTGTCTCACTATCAATTATTTGGCTTATCACAGCAGACAGATGGAAACAACTGGTGTCCTTTTTATGTTAGCTTTGTGTGGCCATGACAAACATCTCACAGTGGCCAGGAAGCAGACAAAGGAAGAGGCTGGGAACAAAATAAGGACATTTTCCCTACCCACCATCAACTAGACCCTACCAGCTAAAGTTTTTGTTACCTTCAAATGGCCCATTAAATTATGAATCAATCAGTACATGTAAACAGCAAACATTTTGAGGGGTGCTGGCATCTAAGCTGCTCCTTATACAGTTGACCAACTTCCCAAAGAAAAGTGGCCATGCTTTCTTCTTAAATATTTCATGTTTTAGACTGGAAAATGTCCTTCCTTTTGAGAGAGTAAAAGACTGAAGCTGGTGGGAAATTTGGCTGTGAATTTCTCTGAGGATATGCTGTGCCTCTCATGACTGGCAATTTATTACAAATGTCACAACTTATCTGCAGCTGGAAGGATAATTTCCCAGACTCTATGTCTGCCAAATGAGGATGTTTGCATTTCATACCCAGCATCCTGTTCATGTGTTAACAGAAGCCATTGGGGGAGGAGGCCTAGATCAAACACACAGATGATCAACCTTAAAACAGGCACATAAGCAGAGCCACTGTGGATGCATTATGTAGCAGGCCATCCTGTGGACAACAGCCCACATCTGGTTTCTTTGCTCCAGCTGTTCCTGTCCATGTCTTGTCTTTTCTGTTCTCATCCTGGCTGTTGCCACCTGATTTCCTTTACTCAGAAGCTAACAGAGTGTGGCAGAGGCCTCCTGTCTGTTCCTAAGCAGTCCTTCCCACAGAAGCACAGGGACTGAGGTCTCTCAAAGGCCACATGTGCTTCTGACCACCTGTCAGGACCAGAAACACCCTCGGCAGACAGAAGGGCCTTTCACTACCACTTTCCTGTACCAAGTCAGACAGTCCACCAAAGGGAAAAAGGGCTGGAGCTGTTGATTTAAGTTTGTTTACGAGGGGCCCCAGGAGCACATAAATCCTACAGGCCTCACCTTTAAAGATGGGTCTTATTTATTGAATCTGAACCTCACTTTACACAGTGTTTAGCTGCACCCAGGGGTGGATACTGTGCCCTTAGACAGAAACTGCTCTCAGAACCTTGGGTGTGTTCTTGCAGGCTTCCCGCTCTGGGCCAGACAGGCTGGGCCATGTCCAAAGATGCTTCTTGGCTCCCTCCACTGATGGTCTGTTCCTCTGAGGCCCCTAAGATTCTCCTGATGGCAGTGGGAAGACAGCAAAGTCAGAGGAGAAAGTGGGAAAGAAAACAGTCACAGCAACTAGGAGGCCAGCACTTGAAAATACAGAGCCACGTCCTATTTATTTCTCCTCTAGAAATCTAGAAATTATGAAGGCTGATACCTGATACCGATAATAGGGGCCAACGTTTGTTCAGTGACTTCTGGTTCTTAGGTGCTTTCCCCTGCATCCTCTCAACCAGCTCAAGCAATGTGGAAACGGGCCCTGTTGAATTTATAAATGAGAAATAAGTGGCTTCACTTGGGCCATCTCTGGAGAAGACGCATTATTTTATAATATAGGCAGATTGTATCTTGGAATAGTTTGCTCATGAAAGAGTAACATCTCAGAAAATACTGTGCTTTGGAAACTCGGTGAATCATTTCTGAGGGTTTAATAAAGAGTGAGTGAATAATAGCATAATATTAACTTTTACCACTTCATCAAATGGGTATTTTCACCATTTAAAATGAAGCTGGTCAGATCTGAGATTCTGTGAAGTATCTCTTTCCCTCTGTTACTTATTCATTCCCATCGATGTCTTGGTTAAATGGTCACCAGGCTTGAAAAGTAATAACACTGAATTTTTCTCTAACATAGACTGTTAAAATACTGCATACACCAGAGTAAGAAACCAATGTTTATTACATAATTGAGAGAAGTAATGAATTCTGACTCCTATCTTGTAATAATACAGGATTGCTGTCAAGTCTGGGAGAAATGGCACACTTAGGGCTTCCTGGAAGAACATTTATTTTGTCTCCGTGAGTGGAAATGGGAGAGAGGTCCACAGAGATGCTTTCTAAGTCCGTTGTCTCCCTAGAGGCAGCTTCCTTGGATTTGCTAGTCTATCTGGTGTCCAGGCTGAGATAGGGTTTGCACCAGGGTGTATCCTGGCAGAGGAGTAGGGAGGAGAGGAGCTTCTAGCTAAGGGAGAGCCTGGTTCTGTGCTCTTTACAGTACCTTCTCCCTTTGAGGCAGAGAATGTAAGAACAGGCATGTCTGGCTTCTTACCCATGAAATATGCTATTGAGAAAGAAGAATATGGCTAGGATGGGGTGGGGACTGTAGCTTGCTTTCCTTACAGTGGGTTATTGGAAAGACAACTCATTCGTAACACTACTGCCACATTGGACTGGATTGTCCTTTGTCATGGGGACTGCTCTATGTATTGTAGGATAATTATTTGTGTTAACCGGCACCCCTGGCTTCTGATATCTACCCACTGATGCCAGTTCAGTATCTCTCTTTACTTCTAAAGCATGTTGCAAGCATCAAAAATGCCTGCAGCTGTTGCCACTGCCTATATCAGCTCATTTCAGCCTTCCTAGTGCTAGGGGACAGCATTACTCTCACTCTTTTCCATGTGGGGAAATGAAGCCTTGGAGAGGTTCGAACATATTTCTGGAGCCACCCAAGGAAGGAGCAGTGAACCTGAGATGGGAAACCCCAATCTGTCCACTAGTGTGAGGAGCTCACTGGGAGCTTTGCCTCATGCAGATTTTCAGCCCAGATTCCTCCTTTTCCAGAACCTACACCATGATCTTCCCGTGGACTTCCTTGTCACTTGCTTTGAGATCGTCTTTGCAGTTGCTGACTAAGCCTTTTTATAGAAGTGAGTGGGATGAGATGGAACTTGGTGAAGATGCCAAGATTTTAGTGCTTGGCCTCTCTTTTGGCTTTTGTTCCCCTTCTCTTGATCTCTTTTCTTTCTGGCTCTCTAGGCCTCAGTCTTTATGTCTTTTGATTGTTGGAGCCCTTCAGTCCTTTGAGGGTAGAAACTGGGAGCCATTTGCTGGATGGATTCCATCTGTGTGTAATTGCCACTGGGATTTTGCTGAATTTGGTGCTGGAGTCCCTCTTCCCTATCCTCTACGCATCTCCCATGCACCCTGCGATCCCAAAAGTAGTATATGCTCTGTCGGTACTAAAATGAGTGTCCCAAGTGGGGATCCCAGCTGTTGTGCTGGGTCCATGGTCCCAGGTATATGTTGAGCCCACACGTGAGTGAAATGACAGGACCAGTCAGTGGCCTGTTAGGAGCTAGGCCATACAGCAGGAAGTGAATGGTAGACAAGCAAGGAAGCTTCATCTGTATTTGTAGCCACTGTCTACTATTCTCATTACTGCCTGAGCTCCACTCCTATTAGGCCACTTGCAGCATTAGGTGCTCATAGGAGCAGAAACCTTACTGTGACCTGCACATAATAGGGAATACGCTCCTTATAAGAACCAAATGCTTGATAATCTGAGGGAGAGTTGAGGTGGTGATGCTAGCACTGGAGAGCAGCTGCAAATAAGGAATAACATTAGCAATGAACCTTGTGTTACAATATAATAAAGAAATAAAGTACACAAAAAAATGTAATATTGTTTGAGTCATCCTGGTACAATCCCCCCACCCCCCATCCATAGGAAAATTGTCTTCCATGAAATCAGTCCCTGGTGGCAATAAGTTGGGGACCACTGGATTATAACATTGAAGCAGACACCTGTGTAACTTTACGACTGTCCTGAGTGGACACAGTTGTATCATCATAAAGATGGTTATCATCACGCTGCTTTTCAGAGTGCCCTAGAGGGCCAGAGGGAACACATATAAATTGCTGGCATAGAGCAGGAGCTCTAGCAGTGGCACCTCTCAGCAATGTGTGTTCTTTGACTCAGCCAAGAGCAAAATTTCTTTCTGTTTTATGAAATATTATTTATGATGCTGTCCAAAATTTCAGAGATACAGGAAATTGTTAAGCAGAATATAACATTTTTCTGGGGAAAATATGTTAGCTTTTTTCTACTGAGTTGTCTTTGATTACAACTATAATTATTGATACTACTACAATGAAACCTTTCTGAGTCCATCTCTACTCTATTAATTTTCCATCTCTATTAACTTTCCAGTGTTCTTCATTCTTTTCCTTCTGTAGAGCTCAGTCACTGGGACTGCAGCCCTTTGGACTCTCACAGCTGGTGGAGGAACATGAGTACTCCCGTGAAAGTCCGGCCTACCCCTGGGCACATGCTCAGCAAGAGTCAGAAAGCTGTTTTTCTCCAGTCCTTCTAGTGCTGCTTGAACTTGTTGGGTTAATATGATTTAATTAAATGTTGAGTGACTCAATAAAATATGGATGAAAGAAGAGTTACTTGTGAGGTAAACCAAATTGTATGCCCTGAAAAACTTTGTTACCAATAAACGGCTCTCAAATTAGTTGTAGGTAGGGCAACTGGTAAAGATTAACATACATTTTTACATGATCCTAGGAGAATTTTGTACTCAGGTTGTTTCATAGATGAGTTTACATTCTTTTTCTATTTCTAGGGAAATTTCACCATTTAAGCTAATCAGTTCATTCCAAAGCCAATTCTAGAATTTATAAATGATATATAAAGAATATGATTTGAGAGGAAAAATGTGCAACTTCAACCTGGTGATATACCTCGGATAGACACTTTGAACTCAAAAGTAAATTAGCAAAAATGTCTTACGTTGAAATAATGTTGAGATTTATATCATGTTATGTATGATTTCAGGGATCCCCCCTGCTTTGCTCCTTTGTTTGAGTTAACCAGTTAACCATTTAACTAGTTAAATGGTCCTACTCATTTAGCTGGATTAGAGCTGTTATGTGCTATGCTGTGTTTTAAGTGCTTACTAGATGCCAGTCCCTACATAAACATCTTTACATAACTATTTTAGTTCATTCACACAAGAATCTTTGATGTCTTCTTTCATCCTACCTAATTTCATGAATCAGCTCTCTTATGCCAAGCACTGTCTGGGTCTGGAGGTGTGTGTGTGATGGGCTAGGGTCCTGTTCTCATGATGCTACATCAGTCTGCGTGTGTGTGCGTGTGTGCATGTGCATGCATGCTTTGGGGGCAGGAAGCAAAATATAAATTAAAAGTAGTATAGTTTTTAACTAACACTGTAGAAAAAATAGAAGACAAAGCTCTGGCAGCATGTCTGATGACGGAGCAAATGAAGGTGGGAACCTTAAGGGAAGGTTTCTTTGCAGCAGACAATGGATAATAAGAGTCTGATTCTGGGCTCATTGCAAAGATCCCGAGGTGGGAGTGAGCCTGGAAGCAGGAGATGAGAACTTACTGAGACAAGGGGAACTGCTTGTTCCCTAAAGAAGCCTAATGAGTGTAGAAAAAACCTCTTCCTGTGCAAGAGCTGCCTTTTATTTGATTTTTATGGTATACTTCATTACATAAGCTTTGCATGCCAGTAAGTACCACTGGGTGGTTTGGGCTTGTGGCTAAACCCAGGGGCTACTGGTTGGGCTCAACTAAATCAGGCAAGATCTGACTCTCCCTGTAATTGGGCCCACTTTGCCATTGGAGTGTTGCTGGAGGATGGGAAGCTCCCAGGCCTCTCGGTGGTAGATGAATCACAGGGAAGGCCCTGCTATTTTCCTAGTGCGGAGTGACTTTCTAGTCAACAATCAAGGTCCATAGGTCATCAAAAACTCCATCGCTATATTCTAAACCAGTCTTTTAAAATTATGTCAGAACATATTTGTAAAGGCTCCTTTTAAATATTTGTCATTCATTTATTTATTCCTTCATTCAAGATATCCAGGAGCTTCTTGCTTTTATTCCTTTCTATATGTCCTTAGACAAGTTACTTGACTTAACTATGTCTTAGGTGTGAAACAAAAGTATCAACAGCACATTTCTTAGGAAGATGTAATGGAAGAGTGGATGTAATACACCTTGCAGAGTGTCTGGGGCACAGTCAGGCTGGAGGTCTTAGAGAAGGTGAGGGACGGCTTAGGGAAGGAGGCACAAGTACCTGCTTCTTGATTTCAGCCTCTCCTGTTTCTACCCATTCCATGTAGGCATGTTCCATTCAATGTTTCCATTAATAAGGGAGCTCTGGGAGCCTCTGCTATCTCTTGTATAGTGAGGAAGGTCCTCTCTTGGGATTTACAAGGGCTCTATGTCTTCTTCCTGGCAGGTTGTCCCATTTGGCCTTTGACTGCCCAGTGCTTTGGGGCATGTTTTCTTTCATCCTAGGTCCCAGTGCTTGGTCATGTTGTTTTCTAAGTGTGCCCAGTATGAGAAAGGCTGTTGCTACTTGATCTTCTATCACAACTCTACTTTATCTTAGGTTTCACTTATATCTCTTTATTTCCAGTGAGAAAACAAATATGACTGGCTCAGTGTAGAGCTCATTTGGCTTTCTCTAGAGGGTTTTCTAGAAAGGGTTTTGCTTTCACAGGTTCCTTGATTCCTTGACTTCATGGTTCTTGATGTGTGGCCTGTGAGACCCTGTTTTCCTTTCCACAAACTGTCCTTCCAAATTGTAAATTTACTTGGTTGAAGACTGCACACTAAATCCACATTCACATTCACAATTTTGAAGTGAATTATTATTGTGAAGGTGCTGAGAAGGACTTCCTTCAGTAGAGAAATATATTTAGTTTTCTTTATTTCTGTCCACAGGTTGAGAAAATGCTGCTCCTCATCTCAACTCTGTTGAGTAGAGTTTAGTAACCAAAGTTGGAAATCAAAGGGTTGGAAACACCAAGTCCAGAGTTTCTGCTCCAAACTTCATATTGCTAACAAATTGGTGCCCTGATATTTTTGTTGTTGTTGTTTTGTTTTTCTGAGACAAGGTCTCACTCTGTAGTTCAGGCTGGCCCTGAACTCACTATGTAGCCCAGGCAAGCCTCAAATTCTCCTTTTGCCTCTGCCTCCTGAGTGCTGGGATTATAGGTGTGAGCCACCCTGCCCAGCATTATGGTGTGTGATACTGGGGATCAAACTCGGGACCTGGTGCTTGCCAGGCAGAAACACTGAGCTAAATCCCTGGCCCCTGCCCTGATTTTTAAATATATATTTTTAATTGAATTCTTTACTGGTATGGTACATTTTATATACAACTCACAATCACACTCAACATTGGGGAATTTGTACCAGTGTATGACACAAGTTAATTCTCATTTTTACCCATATCCCTACCCATGCCACAATCCCGTACCCCCTATATACATGTTCTTTCTTTTTCTTTTCAAATCATATTTATTCTTTCTCCTCATTACTTTCCCCTACCAAATTCCCTTTGAATATTTCCTATTTTACAAAATCTATCATACATTCTAGAACTCATTTACATCATGGGTTCTCATACCAGAGAAAAGATACAGTATTTACTTATCTATGATCTATTTATTTCACTTATTAGTGTGTCCTCCAGGTGTGTCCCTTGCACATAAATTAATGAAACATCATTCTTTATGGCAGAGTAATACTTCATTTTATAATAAACCCACAGTTTCTTTATCCAGTCTCCAGTTGATGGGCATCTGGGTTGTTTTCAAGACTGAGCTATCACAAACTGAGCTGCTATAAACATGGGTGCACACATGTCTTTACAATATGATTCTTTTAATTCCTTTGAGTATATTCCTAGCAGGGGAATAGTAAGGTCAAATGGGACCTCTAACCCTAGTTTTCTGAGGAATCTCCACACTGATCTTGTAATACTTTTGGATTTGCATCTTTTGCTTGGATGGAATTTTTTTAAAAATTTAAGATACAATTTCAGAGTTCCTTGAGATGCTCCTTGTCTTCCTCCTTCCCTGGGCAAAGCCAAGGTGCTCTTGAAGGTTCATGTTGGAGCCTCCACATTCACATGCTCAAGTCTCAGTGTACATATTGGCTTACAACTCCATGCTATTGCATTTTCTTGTGGCGGAATTTGCTGTCTGATTCTTGACACTCCCTGATGATCATGGTTGGAGTTCTAAGATTAAAATAATTCCCTTCCAGTGAGGATGTTAATCTTACAAACTAGTTTTGAATAATGGTGTTATGGGTTGGATTCCTTTCTCTGATGTGGCCACAGTGGAAATGACCCCAGCTTGGGAGTCTGGGGACTGAAGCACGGAAGAGAAACTATTCAAATCTACTCAGATCCTCTGTAGAGTTAAAAAAAAAAAAAACAAATCCAAAAGGCCATGGCAGTTTGGAAATGCATGTTGCAGACTCCAGAGGGACATAGGAGCTGCGATACATAGTGAAACATGATTTTGCATCCCTGGTACATTTTAAAGGATGATGCTGCAGCTTCTCAGTTTGCTTCCATAGGGCTGAGTCGTGTCTGGGAGGTGAAATGCTGGGCGGGGGGGGAGAACTAATTTGAGCCAAGCTTTGTGCAGTGTAAAGACAGCTTCAGTTTTCTTTGGTGTGGGTCCCTGGTCATGGCCCCTTGGAGTAGGTGGTCATCTTAGGCAAGGTGGTCAATACAAATATAGCCGGGAGAAACAGGCCATTGTGATCACAAGGATCCTAGACTGAAGATGGTGGGGCAGGAACATGGTTCCCGGTTTCAAGTGTCAGTCAGGCTGCTGTGATGCTTCCTCAGCACAGTAAGTTTTTTGGCAGGAACTTGGATGTCATCTTCCTGTATTTAGATTCTACTCTGGCATTTTATTCCTCAACTATTTCTCTTATTCTTGATGTTGATGGTAATGGTAATAGTACTTCATGTTTCTCAAGCTTAAGTTCTTTATAGGTATGAAGTCATCAAGTCCTTACAGCACCCGCCCTGAGCTGCTTGTATTAGTCCTTCTTTAGGGACAAGGAAACTGAGGCATAGGCAAATTGGGTAATTTGTTCCCCTAGGATCAGCTTAGCTCTAGACCAGGCTCTGCACCATCACGTCACGGCCTCTGTGCTAGTTGCATGGTTTCCTATCTGCTGCCGCATGCTGGGACCTGAGCTGCTTAGTGAATGAGAGGAAGTTCTGTGTATTCTGTGATAACCAATTAGGAGGCCCAGTGATAAGTGTGTTCTCCATTGATTTTTTTTTTCCAAAAGAATCTAATCCTGAGCTGTAGGGAACAAAATTTCCATTTTGTAAACAATGCCTATTTGCTAAGCTCTACTGCATGTCGAAGACTGTACTAAAAACTCCTAATTATCACTTATTCCCTAATGATCAAGGTGACTACAAGTATCCCCTTTACAGATGAGAAACCTGAGGATTTAGGGTTTCTGTAGTAAGGTTTTCTCTTCAGAAAACCATGAAGTTTGGAGGGAGAAGTTGTTGCTTGTGAGTTGTCTCTGGCCGGGGGCTGTGAATAGAAACTACGCAATTGAGGGAAAGTCCTCCTGTTGGGGCCCATTACTATGAAAAGTCATGGCCTTCGGCTATGCCTTGAGCTTCAGGACAGATTCCCTCTCTAGCTGTGTGCTTCCCTCTGCTTCTGGCTAGAGCCTGCTCTTTCCTCTGATAGCAGGATTCTTGGCTTCTGTGGTACTGTTGCTGTTGGTTTCTAGTCAGGATGGTGCCAGGTACCAGGGTTGGCTGTGTGAGGCCAGAGCAAGTAGGAAAGTGACCTGGAAGGCAGTACCTGGTGTCTCCTAATGTCTGTCTGTCTGCTACCTGGGACTAAGCTGGCAGGACATCAGTGAAATAACTGTTGGATAAAATGCTTCATTATTGCTCAACACCAGGATGCCTGATGTTGCTTAAACACTAGTATACAATTTGGAGTGATTTTCCCTGCCCTGAGAGGCCTTTTCTTCTTTCTCTTTTGCTCATTAATTCTGGTTGAGCCAATAAAACAGTATCACACATTATTCATTTTAGAATTTAAAAATCAAGTTTTGAGTCAATGCTAAATGGATCATAGTTACGCTTTCCTTCTATGAGAGATGTGCTTTTCAGTACTGATTCTGTCAATCTGAATCGTCTGCAATAAGTAGGCTTTGTTCCATCGACTCAGCATGGCTTGGATGCCAAGTGAGATTGTCCTGCTGCTGGGGTGGGGAGAGGACATGCCCGGAGGTCCCCCTCCATGCTTCCGTGTCTGTGGTGCAGACTGCACCAGCCAATATAGTTTTTTCCGCCCAGTCCGCTCCTCCAACACTCTGCTGACAACCTTCCCAGGGCACAGCTTCTGGGCTAAAAGGGTAAAGTAAAATTGTGTTGAATGATTAAATGAATATGCATCTGAAAATGCCCAGCAAGTGCTTTGAAGCATAGAGATTATCAGCAGACCGAGCAGAGTCATCCGAAAAGCAAATCCATCGGGAGGTTTTAGATCTGCTTTGGGAAACGCGGAGAAATGGCTCAGCAGAAGAGCTTCTGTAGCCCAGAATTTGCTCCTTTGAGTGAATCAATCAGCTTTTAAAAACCCAGGCTTTAATTGGTTATACCCTGGGAGAGGGTTTTGATACATCCCCCGTCTGCCAGGAATAATTGTCCTTTGCATTCCATGGCTGGATTAGTACTCTGAGCCTGGGGGAAGGCCTGGAAGGTATTCATACCTGTAAATGTCACTGCTCATGGCTCCTTGATGATAGTGAGTCTTTCTGGACACCTGGCTCTTGCAAATAATTTACCAAATGTGTCTTACATCTGAGCAACTGCCACAGAACTCCTGTGATGACAGAGAGCTGAGATGCCCTTGTGTGGCCCTACGAGATGGGAAGCGACCTGGCTTCTGAACTCTGTGGTCAAAGAACACAAGCGAGGTACACCACGCGTGGCCATCCCTCTCTGGACACTTGCCAGGCCTTAGCATTGGTGTCTCTTGCTGCTTCTTTCCACCTCAGGGGATACCCTGCCTCTCCTCTCTGCCTCTCCCCGCTGCCACTCACACCTCCCATACTTGCCAGACCCCACTTCTGGGGACTGTGTTTTAAAGGCTGATGAGTATGGTTGTTCCGGGGCAATCATGTTACTGGTAAGCTTATCTAACCTTGGATATCCCAGACAGACCCTCTAATAGTCCATGTTGAGCTATGTTCAGTTCCTTAGGGAGAGCCAGGCCCAATGCACCATGATTTGGAGAACAAATCAAGGACGACACAAGGCTTATTGTCTGTGTTTACTAGGAAGGGCTGTTTCTGCCACACAAGTTAGAGGGGTCCCGCATTGGAGGAAGGTAACTTACCTTCCCTCTAACTCTATTTGGAAACACCTATACCTATTCCTATAGGTCTCTGAGGTACACAATTCCTGGGCCACCATCTGTTCCTTAACTGCACCAAAGTTTTGTCTTTATTATGTCAGGCAGTTACTACATACTTTTATTATATATGAGGTATTACAAATGCACATGATTATTGATGACATTTAATTTCTAAAGTCCTTGTCATAAGCCAGCATCTCAGTCTACTTTGTGCTACAGGAGCAGAATATCTGAGACTGGGTAATTTATAATGAATAGACATCGATCAGCTCTTGATTCTGGAGGCTGGAAAGTTGAACATATAGGAACCAACATTTAGTGAGGGCTTTCTTGCTACCTCAGCCCGGGAAAGAAGGAAAGAGGAGAGTAAAGGGGATAGATGGAAAAAAAGAAGAGAGAGAGAGAGAGAGAGAGAGAGAGAGAGAGAGAGAGAGAGAGAGAGAAATGAGAATAAAAGGAAGCCAGATACCTGCTTTGATAAGGAGCCCATGTCACGATGATGAATTTGCTTCCATGATAGTGCCATTGGTCTGTTCATCAGGGCAGTGCCTCCCCTTATGTCTCACTTCTCAACACTATTGCATTGAGGATTATGTTCCAGCACATGCTTTTGGGAGATACCTTCAGCTCATAGCAGCCTTGTGAGGTAGTGTTGAGTAGTTAAGACCATTAAGGATGGAGTCAGGTTGAATGTGTTCATACTACAGCTCTGACCACTACTAGACCCATGTCGTTAGACAGGCTGATTGATAGAAACTTTTGTGTATCAGTTTCCTATCAGTGAACCAGAATAACAATAATATCTACTTCATTGAGTTGTTACACATGATTATTAACACATACTATGCTTGCTGAACAGGCCTTGTTGTTAGATTAAGCACCTATATATGTGTTTACTATTATTGGTATCACTGTCTTCTTACAGGAGAGTACTGAAACAGAGAAAAACTAATGATATTCCTCAAGATCTTCAATATTTGCATGGCAAAGCTGGCATTAAACCAGATGAAACTCCCAAGGCCCACCATGGAATTGATCATATACTCTTTCTAGAAAGACATCTGCCGTGGAGATTCCATATTTACATGGTGTAAACAGTGGTAGTAACCACAAGAGGATGTTTTCTTCCTTAGGAAAGACTCTTGCCCCGCATCTCAGTGAGATTCAGCTGAGAGGAACAGGTCTTAGCTTTCTGCTCCTGATCCCTTCCCAGGGCCACAGCATTGAAACCTCACCGAAGTGAAAGGATGGACTTCAGGGATCCCATGCCTCTCACCTCTCAGCCTGATAGCAGCAGGCTATTTCTACTCTACCATCTGACTCCCATAATAATGCTGCTCGATCTAGGCTGCTCTGAGTATTGAATGAGATGAGCTTCATAAAGCTTTTATCCCAGATCTTGGTTCGTCATAACTGCTGGATAAATGTTAGTAACTGTTAGTATTACCATTGCCAAGTCACCTTTTTCCCAAGTTTGGGCCATATTTCATTTTGCCTAGATAATACCTGCTGCAGTATTGTTTGGATTTTGCCATTTAACATGAAGGGGAAACGAAGCCTTCCTTGATCGTCATTGTTTCCCCCTTAGAGAAGCATCCCTGTGGCCCAAGTATTCCTGGGCCTTGTAATGGAGCTTTTCTTGTGAAGAACAAAGAGGTTAAAGCTCCTACCTTTCAAATAAGATGCCTTTGGATCTTGCTCTTCTCTCCAGTAAACATGGCCTTTTGGAGTTGTGACTCTCACTCGGAAGTGGCTGGCTTACCCTTAAAGGGAATTTCCTTGGGTTCAGAAGGAAAGAAGCTTGAATAAAACGCACCAGACTCATTCTGTTCCTCCCAAGGCCAAGAGATCACACAAGGATTTGAGGCCAAATAAAAAAAAAAAGCCACAATTATAGAGTACTTATGATATGCCAGGTACTGCTCACTTGATTCTCCAAACTACATAACAGGAGCATTAGCGGACCCCGAAGATGTCCCCCTGCTAATCTGCAGAAGCTGTGAAGGTAGTTCATTGCATGGCCAGGAGGAGTTAAACTGGAGAGTTGACCTTGAGTTAGGAGGATTAGGCTACATTATTTCAGTAGGCCCACTGAGAGTATAAGAAAGATAGGTGGGAGTCAGAGTAGCTCAGTGTGAGAGAGTCAACCCACTTGTGCTGGCTGTAGGAATGAGGGCAGGGAACCCTGAATCAGGGGTTGTGAAAAACGTACAAGCAGGAAATCGAGGCTTTTCCCCAACAGCTTCTAGGGAAAACACAGCCCAGTTGGCACCTTTGTTGTAGCTTCATGAAGCCCACTTGAGATTTTTAAACTCCAGAACTATAAGGTAATACACTTAAGTCATTTTATGTCACTAAGTTTGTAGTCATTTGTTATATCAGCAATAGAACATCAATATACTCTAAAAATGCACAATTGTTATTATCTCTGGAAACACAGAGGGCATGAATAACCCGTGCAAGGTCATTGAGACCGAGATCCAGAACCCCTGCCCAGCCCTGGCCTACAGAGTCTGGGCTTGAGCTGCTGTGCCATCTTGTTCCTAGCTCTGTACTACACCATGACTATTAGTATCGCTCTATTTGTGCGGCATGTTTCCTTCAGGAATTTTCATTGAAAAGTTAGGATTCATCTCTTGATTGCTTCACTGTCTCTTTCCATCAGACACATGAGCCCAGCCAGCAGAGGAGAGAAGGAGAGAGACCAGGTTGGAGGAAGGAGCGAGGGCATGCTGGCCTGCTCTGGCCCTACCTGCATCTCTAGCCTGATCCTTTCTCCGGTGTGGTACGATGGGTTTCAGGGCAGCAACCTGGGTTCAGTCTGCCTCTTCCAGTGGTCTGTGTGTGGAGACCTTGAAGTGGCACCACTGAGGAAGAACTATGTCGAGGCTCAAATGGGGGCAGGAAAAGGAATTTCGATTTGTAACCAAAGCAGTTGAAAGGATGTATGCATGAATGAGTATTTTCAGTGGATCTCAGAAGTTACTCATTGGACGTAATTTATTTGTGTGATTATTTACTGAAGCTAAATAGTATTGATACAGTATAACACAACTTTTAAAATATTATTATATCGATATAATATGCCTTTTATAGAAGAAAGGATGTGGAATAGTTTTTTTTAAAAATGGTAGGTGGGGAAGATTTGGGGAATTTATCATTTACTGAATAAAAACACAAGCTGGAGTAGTTTACAGAAAGAAAAAACAGAAGAAAGAAAGAATTGCATGTGTACTGAAAAGCTGATAGATTTAAATACAATATAACAATGATTTGCATAGCACTGGCACTGCATTCAGTGGTACACATAGCTTAGAGATAGTATGAGAGAGGATGGTGCAGGTTATTTGCTGGTACCATTTTATGCCATATTATAAAAGGGACTTGAGTATCTGTAGATCTCAGCATTTTCAGAGATTCTTGGAACCCGTTTTCTAAGGGCACCGAAGGATGAAAGTGTATTGAGGTGATAGTATTTTAGATGCTTTGTTTTAAATAAAATATACTGTTTAGTCTCATCTTTTCCTTTGTGCCATTTTTAATGTAACTACTAGGAAATTTAACATTGCACATATGGCTTGCATTCTTTTTCTATTGGACAGTGCTGGCCCGAAGGATAGAGGTAGGACTAATGGCTAAGACAACAAGGAGGCAGTGTGGTTCCACTGCGAGGAGAACTAATGGTTGGCCATGTCCAAGGAAGGAGGCACAGAGCTTCCTGCCACCAGGTGTGGGGAAACGAGAAACAGAGGCCAAGACCCTCTTCTCAGGGCCTTTACAGGGTATTGCTGCTTCAAAAGTGGGACTGAGCCAGGTGTGGTGGCTCACGCCTGTAATCCCAGCACTGGGGAGGCAGAGACAGGAGGATTGCTGAGTTCGAGGCTTGCCTGGACTACATAGTGAGCTCAGGGCCAGCCTGAACTACAAAGCGAGACCTTGTCTCAAAAAAAAAAAAAAAAAAAAAAAAAAAAAAAAAAAAAAAAAAAAACAGAACAAAAAAAGTGGGACTGGGCCAGGTTACCTCTAGAGTAAAAGAGTGTCAAAGGATTTTTATATATTGCATACATTTGTTTTTCAAATTCACTTTCATGAATTTTCATGGTTCTTCTCATTACCCTTGGAAAAATGTTCCACTCTCCTTCTCAACCCTTGCCAGTGAAGTGGCTTGATTCAAAGAGGCATACAGATCCTGATGCTCCCAAGGCCTTTGTGACTCCCTTTGTGCCAAGGCCAGCCCTGGGGGTTACTGTGCACCCCAACAGGCTGTCCCCAACAGCTGTCTGGGCCCAAGTGACCTTATGGCCTCCTCCAGCAGAGCTTGTGGCCACAGCACTAGGAATCTGCCTTCCAGATGTAGGGGCAGTGTGGCTCCACTGTGAGAGCTAACGAATTAGAAAACGGAGACCAGCACACTCCCCACGTTCATCTCACTGCATAGCCTTGAGAGTGACACTCATATTCTCCACCCACAGGGTGCTGTGATGGCTTTCTGTCACGTCAGGCTGGTTTCGCCCTGGATGTGACCCCTGTACCTTTGGGATGACACTCTTACATCTGAACCTTACCACGGAGCCAGGCAGATAGAGGACTCTACTGTCCTTCCACGGGGAGGTGCCACAAATAAGACAGTTACTGTGTGCCTGGGCTGCAGGTGCTTTGCAAGCTGTGCACACATTACCTCATTTCATCCTTGAAGCCACCTAAAGGATATTTTCTTATGCTTGCTTTATGGATAAAGAAGTGGAGACTCAATGGAGTTAGAAGGCCACATAATCCAGAGCTTCAGGGAAGAGCCATAAAGACAGGTTTTTCTGACTTCAGAGTCCAAACTGTACCTACTATATATAATCTACTGTTTCAGTGGCTTAGCAAATGCAGACGTCAGAGTCGGAGGGATTGCCAGATGGAGGAAGAAGTAGTTAGAGACGGTGCAAAGGGAAGAGTATAGTGGCATATTCCTGCATTCATTCCCTCCTTTTGTCATTCTTTCCTTCCTTTATTTCTTCCTCCCCTCCTTCCCTTTATTCTCTTGTTCCCTCATTCATCCATTAAAGTTTGATTCTAGGCCTCTAGTGGGAGTTTGGATAGCTAAAGGGCAGGACTATCATCCTCCTTGAAGTAACAGACAGCTATGCTTAGTGGCACTGCACAGGCTGCCCGTGGCTACATGGGCTGCAGGCTGGAAGTCAGTGAGCTCCTCTGTGGGTAGCAGGATGGGGTGTGCACGAGAGTAGGAGGCATCTGGCTTCGATTTGAAGAAGAGGAGTTGGTGTTCAAGGTGAAGTGAACCACCACAGAAGGAAAGTCCAGAGGTTGGGGACATTGACTTACTGGATTGAGGGTAGTTATTGCTGGGGGAGGACAAGAGTGGACAGGGAGATTGCACTGGGAGAGGTCTTGGCCACTGCATCAGTCATGTGGTAGGGAGTTTCAGGAATGTCCCTCTATTCCCTCAGCAACTCAGCCCTTACCCAACTCCCTTTCTGTGTGTATAGCTGCCACTATTTGTGCATGAGAGCATTGGCCATGTTGTGGGAGGTTAGTATTGCAAGACTGGTCTTTCTAACTCAGAATTACTTTGGATTTGAGGGACTATAGCTCAAAAAACCAGAAACTGACCCTGAAAAGCACCAAAAAGGCAGGGACTCCTGTTGGTTGTCAAGCATTCTCCATGAAGGGCGTGGAGATTTATTGGGTGTTAAATGTCAGTATTGATGTAATAAAGACGGCACACTGTAAGTAGTAAGCACTTTCCAGGTGAGGAACCATTTTAAATAAGTTATCAACCTGTCTAGTGTTATGAATTTTTTTGTTTTAAAGGAAGAAGATGAAGAAAACCTATTTGGTGTTTGTTAACTTTCAGAACTACTCAACTCTGCCTCTTCCTGACAGGAGCACACGTGTCCCGTGACATCCAAGGGCACTGGAGTTGTGCACTCTTCATCACATAGAAGCCCATGTGCCTTTTGTTTTCTTTCCTTTCATGGGATAGTCTTGACAGTCTGACCTTCAGAAGGCTTTGTAACAGGAAAGAGGTGTCTGGAAACAAAAAATGAAGAGAGAGAAGTTGAGGAGGGCCAGAGGTGCAGACACTGGGATGGTGCCAGGTTTATGACAGGCATGGCTCAATGTCAGCAGGGCCCACTTGCCCCTTACATGATTTCAGAGCCTGTTGGGGTGCACAGTAACCCCAGTGGCTGGCCTTGGCATAAAGGGAGTCACAAAGGCCTTGGGAGCATCAGTTCCTGGAAGTACAGAGCCCTCCTTGCTCAATTCCTAGGACTCCTGAATCCTAGGCTCCCGTCTTCTCACAGACCAACTCTGTAAAGTCCAGGAGAATTCACTGATATTGGCATTCGGGCAACAAGAAGACATAGTAGGGCAGCAACTTTGTCTCTAGGAGCCTTCAAGTCTATCAAACATTCTGCCAGCCACTTTACCTCCCAGTGTTTCACTATCTCACGGTTCTGTGTGGCTCACGGCACCTTACTGGGCTGATCTTCGCCATCTGCCCAGGAGCACACTCCCAGTCCTTCACCTTGGCCTGTCGAACCCTCTCCTCCCCTTGCTTCAGGTCGGAGCCACAGTTTGTGGAAGGAGAGTGTATGTGAGCTACTCTGCCACTTGGCCCTAAACACATGGCTCTTACAGAGAGTTCTGAGAAAAATTCTATTGTTAGCCGTTATCATAATAAAAATGTGTCATTCCCGTTTTACCTTTGGAGTTGAGCCTATTGAGAGTCAGACTTTACTGATGAGGAAGTGAAGCCTGAGACTGTTGAATGTTGCCCGGGGTCTGGTAGAGCCCTGGCTCAAGGCTCAGAGTCAGGAGTCAGACTGGTCAGGAGGACATAAGCAGAAGCCATGTTTAGGCTCCTGAGCCCTGGTGACTCCCAGCTGCACAGACTGAGATTCTGTCTTTAGTCTCATGTACTGATTTTTGGGTTCTGCTCCCAAGGCCCCAGGGAGGTCTTGTCTCTGTTTCTTTCCCTAAGTCTGGCTCTTTTCTTTCCCTTCACCAGGCTCCTGAGGGTCCTGCCCAGTTTGGGTTCTGTCCTTCTAATCCCTGGGCTTCTTATTTTTGTAGGCCTTAGGGTTCTTCATGTTGTGTCTTGAGTCTGTGCTATCAGTTCAAGGCAGTAAACACCCTTGGGTGTTATCTTAACATCTCACTTGGCTCTGTTTGGGATGAAGCATACCACCTGGAACTAGGCTGGGTTTGTAAGTCAACGGTCATGCATTTTTTTCCATGCATGTTGTATTTACAGGGCTGTGCCTCAGAAAAGACAGGCTCAGCTGGGCATCTGGCCTCCAGCGGTCAGCTGCTTGGAGCTTCTGGTTCTTTCTTTGTAGCATGCAGCTCAGCGGTCATCTCACTAACCTCTTGGCAAGACTAAATAAAGAGTCTCTAGTGCACAATATGGGCCATCTCCTTAGTATGAGGATTTCTGCACTGGTCCTGCCCTGTCCAGCCGAGACCACTTTGCCCCAGGCCTTCATTTCAATCTGCATCTGCCCACACGCCATTCATAGCTTCTCGTTTAGAGCTGCATTAATCATTCCTCCAAAAACACAAGGGAAGGTACCTAAATTCCAACTCACCCACAGAGATCGTTATTTATTGAAGAAAAGTCAGGGCAGCCCCAGTCACTTGCCGTCCTGTGGCTCATTAGAGTCACTGCAGGCTGCTGCACTCTCTCTACCTTTCAGAGGCTTGCCTTGATCTGGAGAGGGAAAGTGTGTGATTCACAGCGGCATCATGGGGTTGGCATCATGGCCTGTCCCCAGCCCTCTGTAAGCCTCAGCTCCCAAATGTTGCATGCAACTGTCCAGGAAAAGGGAGGAGCTGAGGCAGAAGCGCGTTTGCAAGTCCATTGCCCATTGGCTCCTCCAGAATGAACGGGCTGTTTCAGCAGCAGAATATCCAGTGGGCTTGTTTTCCTCTTCAGCATGATGTTTACTCAGGCAGCGGATGGTGCAGAGGGTATCACTCAGCTCTCGGCACTACAAGGAGACCCAAGAGTCAACAGAGCAACAGTCTCGTGAAGACTGCTATGTCTAAGAGTGGGGAGGCCAGAGGAGGGGCCAGCACAGCTCAGAAGGGTTGGGGAGCTCCCCGAGGGGACCCAAGAGCTGAGGGTGGGAGCCCGGGCACCGTGTAGGCAGGCTGAGTGGCGCTGGGAGCGGGCGCAGCCCAGGGATCCAGGAGCAGGAGGCGTGGCTCTCAGTCACAGCAGTGGACATCACAGTCCCGCCAGGGAAGCAGCGAGGCTTGTACGGGTGAATCCAGGCTTCTCCTGGATTAAAGAGGACTGTGAACGGGTGGAGTGAAGCCGAGCAAAGGCTGTGCTCCTCGGGTCTTAATGTGCTGCGGTTCATCTGGGCCGTTCCAGGCCAGGCTGGGGTTAGGAGGCCTGGGCTGGACTCCAGGAGTCTGTTTCTGAATTGCTCTTGGTGGAGTATCTGCGTTTGGCCCTCGGACCACATTTTCAGGGGTGAGGATAGACCTGACGCCGGCAGGACAAGCCCTGTGCATCTGGTCTCAGGAGGAGGTTGTATTCCCAGCTTTGTGCAGGGTCATCCTGTAGCATGCCTAGGACACTAGTTTGGTTTTTATCTCACTCTTAGCAACATTTGCATTCATAGCCTTTTTCCAGCTTCTCACTAGGACAGGGCAAGCACTTCTGAATGAAAGATGGAGTGATCAGTCTGTGGGACTCCAGGCTGGTGTGACTCTCCTTTGTCTTCTGGGTGACGATAAAGGGCTGGGTCTCACCCTTCGCTCAGTAGGCCCAGGAGGCTGTCTCTTGCTCTCCAAGCCCCTGCATTTTCCCTCATTGTAGGGAAGCCTTTTTTTCACTCCCTCAGCCTCTGTCTCCAGTGTGCTGAGGGCTGAGACACTGCTCTCTATGGACTAGGCCCTGCCAGCAGAGTGGAAAGCAGGGTGTCTGGCACAGAAGCTGCACAGCTGGGAGAGGGTAGTTGGGACCCAGCTGACCCTCCAGCCTCTCTCTGGTTGCATATGGGCTGCTTCACAGCCTAGCTAGCACTGAACACTCTCTGTATACTGTAGGCCCTAGCAAGAGCACTGAGCACCTGCTATATATGTGGCTCTAGGAAGGAGGGTCCTTCCTCTCCTGAAGCCCTTAGCTCTAAACAGAAAATAGACACAAAACATTGCAATCTGATGTGGCTAGAGGAGAACTCACTGGGGACCTGGGTATCTAGATAGGGGTAATTAATTCTGGGGTATAGAGTTGTTCATTCAAGAGCTGTATCTAAACTGTGCAGTTCTAATGGGACCTGGCCCAAGCTGTGTACTAGGTAGGATAGAGCTGTGATGAGGTAAAACAGGTCCCTGAATCCTTAAGACCCGCTGGGTAGGCAGATGTAGCAGGTACCTCTGTGCCTCCTGTCTCAACCCTGACCCTGTTCTTTCAACCCACCGGCCCAATTTCCCACCAGCACCTATGTTTCTTTTACTGGATGCTTTCTCTCCCCACTGGAGTCCACCCTGCTGGGGTAGGCCAGAAATTGATTAGGAAATTAATGCCCCTGACTGCCACCACAGCCAACAACCAATGACAGGTAGGAAGCAGTGTCTAAATACTCTAGTTTCCTCACCCATGAGGGATCCCTGAGTTTCCCTGGTAGGATTCAGCCTATCACCCACCTCGATGGCTGCATAAAGCACTCTTTGGTGGCTGCCTTCCCTTCCTTCCTTTTCTTTTTTCTCCTTTACCTGGTATTCTTCATGTCCTAACTGTATTCAAATGCTCATTTCAGAGTTAGCTTCTGAGGAAACCTCAACTAAGACCATCGAGGAGGAGGGATCTGTGTTTTGGAAAGGGGCAGTGGCAAGGGTCGATGCATGGGGGGCATGCGGCCTACAGAGAGATGCTTGGGCTATGCTGTAGCAAGGCCCAGGCTGGCCCAGGCTGCGTTTATCTGTGGAAATTCGGGGTGGATTCCCTGCCAGGGCAAAGAAGCCTAACGGGAGATTCAGCTGCTCTCCGGGTCCTGAGCTCCCTCTTCCATTCCTTTGGGAATGTGCATAACGTTCCGTAATGTTCCCCCTAGCCAAGGCTCCTGCCAGGATCCCATGGGAACAGCCTCTGGGGGAAATTTGAACAAATCCCATCAGAACAGAAGGTCAGTGCTAAGGATCTGGGAGGAGATTATGGGTGATAGCGCTTCTCAGAGCATGTTCTATAGAACTTCAGCCCCCAGATGTGTTCCACGAAGGAGGGCTCCAGGTCACCTGCATCTGCCCAGAGCTGCAATTACATTTCACTCTTGGAGGTTGAAGGCCAGTATACATCAGAGGTCTGAGAATCCTGAGTCAACAATCTTTTTCACTTGCCCAAGATTAACTGGCATTTTCCAAGGTTGTTTGACCACAGACACTTGTAACTCACAGCATTTAATAACTGAACAGCACTGGGGTCTGCAGAATGGATTGTGGGAAGTGCTGATATAGCAGTAAGAGGATGCATGGGGAGAGTCAGAGGGCTGATGCTCCTTCTAATGTCAGTTTTGTGCTGTTGGCAAACCCCACAGGAATGGAGCCATGTCATACCAGAGCCAGGCCACAAACCAGAACTGAGACCAGGTGGTTGGCTAGAGATGGCTCAGAGTCTCTTCTGACCAGTCTAGAAGCAGAACGTCCAACCAGTTATGACATGCTTCATAGACAGTTGCAACTCGGAAGGCAGCAAGGGAAATAAGAGAAACCATAATCTTGAACTAATTCAGAGCAGTAGGCCTGTGGGGCGTGGATAACTAAGTTGACCAGAGGAACATCCCAGACAGCAGTCAGAGGGTTGGACTAGAGTTTGGGATGAGATGAGCGAAAAGAACAAATGACAGACTGAGAGGGGGTTTCTCTCTCTCTCTCTCTCTCTCTCTCTCTCTCTCTCTCTCTCTCTCTCTCTCTCTCTCTCTCACACACACACACACACAGAAAGGGAGAGAGACAGAGAAACATGGGGGGGGGGAGACAGATCTTCCTTCCTTTCACGTATTTTGTTGTCAGCCCAGAGGCCCCTGAATAAAAGGAAGTTGAAATCCGTGGTAGGAAGTGTCAAAAACCAGTGCCCCCAGCACAACTGTACAGATCTGACAGTTTAGGAGGCAAAATTTCCCGCCTCACATTTCTCATCTCCACCCTCTCAGGAGCGTTGAGGGAAAGCAGTTTTGTTCTGCTCTCTTCGCCATTTCTTTCTTATCCCTCATTCCTACCTTTGTCTACAATGCCGTTTGAATCGAGAAACCTTCATATGAACACAGCTATTTTAAGTGAATTATATTCCCGGCCTGTGTCCCACTCTCTGATGCTTCCAAAAGGTGAATTTTCAGAAGAAAGTACCTTTGCACTGGCCACAGGCTTCAGAGTGCGGTGGGGTGTGGGACTTGGGCTCAAGGCCATAGATAAATCAATATCCCAACTTCAAAATAGGGTCGAGGTCAGTTTTACAAGAGCGAGTTTCATGTCATCTCTCAGAAAACCACTATAAGGCATCATTATTTTTAAAGTTGTTTTTGGATTTTATCAAAGTGATCTTTTACATAGTTAGAAACCTTAAATAGTACTTATAAGGAAATAAAATCACGCTTGGTTCTACTTTAACTCTGGGTCCGAGCCCAGACTCAGAAAGAGTTCCTTCCTTTGAGGTTTCCCTTCGTATTTGCACCCGATCTTTAATTGGCCTGGGCCATTATTTCCTAATCCACCAGTGTTAGGTTTGATTTCCTCTTACTGTAGGGGAGGATCTGGCTTTCTTGTAGTCTCCTACTCTCCTAAACATGCCCCTCTTTTCCTCCAGGTTTCACTCTGTAGAGGAAAACAGTAGAAAATATTGACATCACACACTGTGAAAAATATTTATTGTTACAGAGACATTCATGATGTAAAATTTTGTTATTCCTGGTTGGATCCGTGTCCAGTTAGGAAAACAGATATCATGAAGTATTTTAAGCAAAAGAGAGTGAATTTTTTTAATTGAATTCTTTATTGGTACAATTTATATACATCTCAAAATCACGTAAAAAGAGAGTAATTTTAAAAATTAGTTACAGAGGGACGGGGATTTAGCTCAGTGGTTCGGCCGCCTGCCTAGCAAGCACAAGGTCCCTGGTTCGATCTTGGTAACCACATACAATGATATGATATTGGGCGTGGTGACTCACGCCCACCAGCAATCCGTACCACACCCCACAATGCTAGGCATGGTGTCTCACGCCTGTAATCCCAGCACTTGGGAGGCAGAGGCAGGCGGACTGCTGAATTTGAGGTTTGCCTGGGCTACCTAGTGAGCTCAGGGCCAGCCTGAGCTACAAAAGCAAGACCCTATCTCAAGAAAACAACAACAACAACAACAACAACAACTGGTTACAGAGCTAATGAAAGGGTTGGGAAGTACAACAGGGGAAATTGAGGAAACCAGAAATTAGCAACAGCAGGAAGCTCTTACCATGACTAACCCTGGACAGGTAAGAGTGTGGGCAGTTTTCCTAGGTCCAAGATGCGACTCCATCCAGCAGAAGGTGGGCCCTTAGTAGGCCTTTCTCGGAAGAGTCCAAACCAAGGGGAGCTCACCCCTTGTGGGAGGTGCCAGAGGAGGCAGCGAGTGACAAGGAGTCATACTTTGGCTGCTCTCTTCCTCCTACTGACTGTCTCCTTCCAATGCTCCCTGTCTGCCAAGTTTAGATAGAAGCCAAGTGAGAAATGGATCGTGCAGAATTTAGCCCCTGCTCCCAGCTCCCTGCCACTCCCACAGTACAGATAGGTCAGAGAGCAGCAAGGAATGGAGATTAGGGCAGATAGGCAAACCAGACATACTAGTAGTAATATTTGCTAAAGAATGATAAGTTTGGGTCATGTATACTCAAATGGACATACCTTGAGGACATACTCATAAGTGAAATAAATAGGTCACAGATGTTTAAATGTTGTTTCTTTTCTCTGATGTGAGAATCTAAAGATGTAAATAAGTTCTAGGATGTATGATAGACATTGTGAAATAATATTCAAACAGAAGAGGGAGGTAGGGGTAAGTAAAAAGGGGAAAGAAAAAAATGTGATGGTAAAAAAAACCAAAGTGCATATATATATATATATATATATATATATATATATATATATATATATATATATATATGGGGTAGGGGCTTGTAGGGTGGGTAGAGGAATGGAAAAAATGAGAATTAAATTGTGTCATATACTGGTACAAGTTCTCGATGTTGAGTGTGATCATGATGTGTATATAAAATGTATCAAAGAATTCAATTAAAAATAGTGATATCTGCTCTTTCTATAAAAGATTAAATAAGCATGTAGCCTGCTGTTTCTCCTATGTGCTCCATCAAGCCTGCTTTACAGCTTCGATATTACTTTCCAAATGTCTGGCTGTATCATATGATCCATCAGCTTCAGTTTATTTCCTGGAGAGTTCCCATCCCTCGGCTCCTTCCGGGCTGTTGCTCTAGGCTGTCTCAGTGCTGCCTTCATCACAGGGAGTCACTTATCTTCGCTCAGGGCCCAAATCTCCAGCTTTTCCTCCATGTCTTTCTCTCTCTTGGTTTATTTATTTTTTGCTTTTTTACATAGAAGCATGTCTTCCAGTAATTTTCCAAGAAAGAGGCCATGGGAAGTAATTATTTCACCTCTGAATGTCTGAAAATGTCTTTATTCTACACTCACAGCTGACTGACAGGTCAGCTGGCTTCAGAATTCTAGGCTGAAAGTGAATTTTCCTTAGAAGTTTGAAGGTGCTGAGTCACTGTTATCTGGCTCCCACTATTGCTTCTGTGACCCAATACCATCCAATTTTTGCTCCTTGTAAATGACCTGTTTTTATTCTCTTTGGAGGCTTTAGACTCTTCTTTATATCCTCAGATGATCTTTACATATCTACACAAACAACTCCAAATATAGATGTATTTTGCCTAGCACATAAATTCTTTCCTTCCACAGTCAGGAAAATATCAAGTCCCAGTGGCATGGAAGCTTTTGATCTTAGATAAGTGTGATATCCCAGAGGGTTTAGTTCCTAGTTATAGGACTTCTTGACAAAATTAGCCACGGACAATTAAATGAAGCCTCTCCTGATGATCCAGCTCGGTGTGTCTGGTTCTTTGAATAAACAAGACTCCTGGTTGTCACTACAGAAGCATCTTTATTTCTGGTAGCATCGTCCTTTTAAATGTTCTCAATAGAAATAAGTTCTCTTTGCTGTGGGTGAAAGTCAGACAGGACCATGACTTGATTTTTCATTGATGCGAGGATAAGCCATAGAACTGACGCAGACTGCAACACCGGCTCATTCAGTCATTAGGGGGTCACACTGTGTATTCAAGCCTGATTTGGTGTTAATTTTCCTAGAGGACCTACAGGCCACTGGGGGAATAGGGTCTGCTGCTCTTTCCTTGCTCTTCCTTTCTGATTACCGCCCCCATCAATCACCATTCTAGAAAGGAGGAACAGAAGTAGATGTGGAGGGCAACAGGGTTCTTCCTTTACTATTTGGTCCTCAGGTGGCTTTCTGCTCTCTGGGCTGGCTGATGTTTTGGAGGACTGTTTCACTACACTGGGTGCTAGCTCTCTGGAGAAGTCTGTGCTCCATGAGGTGGCTACTGGTTCTTTGATAGAGGCAGAGCTTTGGTTTTACCTGATGCTGTTTCTGTCCCTGTGATGGGACCTCACAGGAGGCTTATTGAAGGTTTTTTTTATTCCTTACCAGCTGTTGTGGTTTGTGTCCAGATGTCCCCCAAGGGCACATGCAGTCACAGGATCTAGAGTGTGTGATGCTGGAATTAATTCATGGTTTGATGCTAGGACTAAAAGCACTAGGATTAAGGGTGTGAGTGTTACTGACTCTAAGTAGCCTAGATAAAATATAAGGAATAGAAGAATTGTGGTTGCCTCTTGCTTGCTTTGCTGCCTTCTGCCCACCATAACCTTACCCTTCTGCAATGCTTGTCTGCCATACTACCCTGCATTGGAACCAGCCGACTGTGGACTTAAATCTCTACATAACATGAGCCAAAAATCTTAAGTTTGGGCTGTGGTATTTTGTCTCAGCAATGAGGAAAGAAAGACAGCTGTCTTCTTGGGCAGACAGCCTATGAAAGGATTGTAGGCTGATGTTTCTTTATAGGTTTCCAGCTTGGCCACCTTTTTTCTGTCATTGGAGGGGGCTTTGGGGCTTCTCAGCCATGTATTAAGCCCAGATGTCTGTGACCCCACCTTCATGGAACACAGGTCTTTTCTCAAGGCTCTCAGGGTCCTTCTGTTAAAGACTCTCCCCCTAAGCCTAGGATGGAAAATAGGTCATTTGACCTTTCCCTCAGGATTAAGGAGGACATCCCAACTCAGAAATCCTCTTCCTAGATCTTTTCCTTAATTGTCAGCAGGCTAGTCTTTTATCCCTTCTATCAAGTGAATCACTAATCTATTTTCAGTCACCTACTTTGAACTTTCATGCACTGATTTGTCTAAGAGCTCACTTGGGCATCTGGTCTCTATTGCACATTGGTGCCTTAGAGAAAATTCTCAGCTTAGCATTCTTGTTACCTGGGCATTTTCAGAAATCTGCCTCCCTGCCCTGTCATGTCCTGCCTGAGTCTCTCTGAAATAGCTATCTCAAATATCTGAACACCACTAAGGGATAGCTCCTGCAGAGTGACAATGGGGGCCAGACATCTGATTCCTTCAGAGAAGAGTTTCCTGAGAAGAGGACATTCCAATTAGTGAGCTGATACCTCAGTCTTGTCACTGGAGCTGTCAATAGCAGAGCAAGAGTGCAGGCGATGCTTTATGAGCCAATAAAGGAGGCACCTCCAGAATCAGAGGAAACACATTTATTTGCTTATTTATTGTCTTTAATTTTATAGGCTATTGGTGACATTTCTGTCTTCTGAATGTGTCCAATTAGCTCTGTGTCCCCAAAAGGAATCGCGTTCCCTGGATCTGAGTCCCTGGATAACAACAGGAGAAAATATAGGTACATGGAATCTATTTCTGTCTGGGGATGTGAATGTATGCATGTGTGTGTGTGTGTGTGTGTGTGTGTGTGACTGAAATATTTCCAGGCTCTAATAAATCAACCATTGTGAGAATTAAGCATCTGGAATCCCGGGGGGCCACGACTAGGAGGCCTCGTCCTTGTGCTATCATTAATATCTGCATGTCCCCTGGTTTCACTGCTGCTCATGAGAAGCGTGGCCCTGATCTACAGTTGTCAGTTGGTTTGGGGAAGGCCTGAGTTTAATTTTTGGATTCCATGACCCGGGGGGCAGATAGGAAGGGAAAACGTGATTCTTGAACCAACTCACCGAAAGATCATTGTCACCAGGGACAAGGAAGGAAGCCCTAACAGAGAAGAACAATTTTCACACTCTCATACTTCTGACAGCAGGAGCCATCTCGCCTTGTAGCAAAGGAAGTGTTGAGTCTAAAGAAGGCCATAAATCGTGAAGACCACGGCTCCTCTACCTTTGCACGTGAAGTTACTCTCTCCCCCCGTACACACAGTGGAGTTGGGGGTGCATGGATTTGGAATTCTTTTTGGAGTCGGATGCCTGGGTAGAGATGAATGTGGACCATGGCCCCTGGGGACTTTCATCCCGCTGTAGAAACACAGCTGTGACCAGGAGATTGGGGCTGGCGCTTCCCCAAGTTCTGAGCATCTTTTGAAGGTGCAATAGATAAAAGTTGCCAGGTGCTCCTGTCTACATGGCTTCTCTCTGGGCTGCTTACCGACCCTTTAAAGTGCCACAAGCAACAGGGGCTGGCAGCCTCCAGCCAAGTTTTGAAGATTTTGTTTTAAAGGATGCTTTTCAATTTTAACATTCATTATGACTAAAAGGAACAAAACTCAATTTAGTGTCTCAAGAGTTGCAACTCTCACCTTTTAAGGTGTTAGGAGGTGTGCTCTTAGCTTCTCATCCTGCTGTCTTAATGAGATTAATGATTGTTTTCCTCTGAGCACCTACCTCTGATGTTCATAAAAAAACAAAGTAAATGACTCATGTGGAGATTGAGAAGGATATCACCACGGAAAGTAGATGTTAACAGGCTATAGAAATACAATAATTATCAGCTATTTAAGATTCAGTGACTGTAGTATGGTAGCAAGATGTATTATGCAGGTAGAAAGCATGAGAGAAGTGACACAAAATAGAATTAGAAGAAAAAGAAAAAAGGGAGACTGTTGGGTTATTCTTTTTGTTGGGATAAAATGGAAATGTGAAGAATTTGAAATTTACATGCTGAAACTTCCATGGCACCTAGCAACCTTTGTTTATTGGCAACATGAGTGTTGTATCTTTCCCCAGAGGACTTGCTGTGTGCTTGGGGGCGGGGAGTGGCCTAGGCACGGACACATTGTATGCATATCAACTGTCTACTTTTACACCCAACTAGACTCTGGTTCTGGAGAAAAGCAGGTAAGGGCATTAAGGTAGCTTTGGTGCGTATGAGTTATGGAACATTTTAACAAATACATGTATGTCCTGTAACCCGTGATACATCCAAGACTTCTGAAATCTTGCTTCTGCCCAGCAACTCTTCCCAGGCTTGGATGCCTCAGAACTTCTAAACCACAGTTGATACAGTGAGAAATAAATCCTTGGGCTTCACATTCATTAATATTCAGTGTTCATTGAATGAATGAATGCACTTTTACTTGTAAAGTCTAGTATTTCTACTTTCAAAATGTATCTTATATTCAACCATCTCCCTCCTCTTCCAATACTACCAGCTGTATCCAAGCCACTTCTTTCCTGGACAACTTGGTAGCTCCTGGCTGGCCTCCTTTTCTATTCACTCTTCCACCAGAATGACCCTTTAAATATGTTAATCATGTCTTGTTGCACTTTACTAAGTTTTCCCTTTGCTATCAGTTCAAGATCCACAGTCCTAACCAAGGCTCACAAGGCCTCAGCTAATCTTTCCCAACCTCTTATCTAAACCCATCTTTCCCACCCTCTCAGCCTGTCACACTGAAGTTATTTTAGTTCTGTTTCGTGCCCCTGAATTTATTATGACCTCCAGAGTTTTTTCCTTGTCATCTTGTCCTGTGGCTGGTTCTTTTTCATCTTTCAGATACCAGCTCAAATTCATCTTTAGTACAATCTCTCCACACTGTCTAAAGCACTGTTTCCCACCAAATACCTCTCAAGAACTGTGATTCTTGGTATAGCTTACCCAGTGTGTGTCTCTACCACTAGAAGGTAAGCTCCTTGAGGCAGAAAATTGGCTGCTAGGCCACTTTAGAGCCTAAAATCCTAGGCTGCTGCTGGACGGGTGACTCATAGATGCCTATTAGTGTAACAGACTGTCTGGCCTGCAGTAAACTTGCTTCTCTAGCCCTTGACTCATGTATACATTTTGGCATTGCAAAGACAGCCCTACAGCTGCTGTCCCTAAGGCCTACCTTCAAAGTCGGCACCCAGATGCTGAAAGCAAGGTTCATATCCTGCTTCATTCACCTCAATGGCTGTGCACATGTGCTGCCTCCACACCTCAAATAAGCCCTCTGATGCTCGGGCTTGTGAATGCTAACTACGCAACATTAATCAGCTTGTGCATCTCCAGTGAATAACTTTATGTCAAAATGCAGATTCTCCACTGAAAGGCAAATCTTTCATTTCAAATGTTTGAATAAGACTGGGTCTGTATTTATAAAATAAGTTATATGTTAGAACATATTCTGGGCCCAGAGCACTTTCATTTGTTTGCTCAACAAATACAGTTTCACTCATCCAAAGCTTTTGCCTCCGACTATTTTTGCACTGAGGTAGTCAAATAAGTGACAGTAGCCCTATTGAGCACTATTTAATTTTATTCAATAGAATAATGTTCTGTTTAGTGGCACTTCTGGGCCACTATGTATCTGAGATGGGTTGAGAATGTCTTCCTTGGGATGAGGTCGATTTGGGGCTTGTAAGAGGGGCAATAAGCAAGATTGGGCAACACAGATGGTACCCTGACTGCCTATTTGTTGATACTCTCTCTAAGGCACTCCTCTGACTTTCTGCTTCCATGTGTATGAAATGGAAATAGTAATACCTACCCTGTGGGTTATTCTGAAGATGAAATAATGTCATGAACATGAAAATACTTAGCATATTGTCGGGCATATAACTGGTGTTTTTATAAACATAGCAAAGGGTGCATGATAATCCATAGTTTTCAGATTCAGACCAGACTTGATGTGCAAGAGTCTGTGTGTTTGCTCTACTCAGCATATTCATTAATTGTACAACCCAGGAATAACTGCTAACAATTGGTGTATTCTCTGCCATCCTTCTCTCTGGATATGCCCAGCTTGAGTGGACTTCAATTTGATTTGCTGGGGGAGAAGAGAAATACAGCAGACCAGAGAGAGAGGCAGGGGGTTGAGGAAAAGCTGCCTATGACATGGCCTCTTCCTACATGACCCCTCATACCCTTCCAGCCTCAGGCCTGCTCTGGCCCAGGAAGGCTGACAGCCAGGCATTGGTGCAGAGCCCCAAGATGCCTCTTTCTGCCCAGCCAGGCAGTGCAGAGCAGCGAGAAACATGGCCAGCATCCAGAGAGTCGAGCCCGTCCTCCCATCAGAATGGGCTGCTATCAGTCCACTAATCCTAGTGTGAGATAGATCACCCATTCTTTTCTGGCTGCACACACCAAAGAGGTTTACTTATCTTGCAAGTAAACCCTAAATAAAGTCCAGATTGCTTCCTGTAAGTGGCTTTCTGCTGAGGCTGCTGTTGTTCTCCTAATGGCTCAGACACGTCCCCTTCACTTGAGGGCCATCTCTTTCCTGAGCCTGCATGGCCTGGACAGCTCCACTGCTGATGGAGAGGGCCAAGCTACGCAGCTGTTTTATTTGTCAGACATCTGATTACAGTCAGAGCAAGGCATGAACCCAAGGGATCAATGGCTGTCTGGTCAGGAGACGCCTTAGGAAGGGTTCCCCTGAGTTTGGACCCTGCCTCCTTACTTCCTGCTGGGCATCCCCAGGGAAGGTATAGCCTCTCCAGGCCTTTGTTTCCTTGCTTAGTATCTACTAAATCTGAAAGTTTCCTTCCAAAGTTGCTTGTTGGAAACTTGGTCTTTGTGCTGCATTGTTAAGAATTGGGAGCCCTGGGAGGAAATGGGGTCATGAGAGCTGTAGTCTTGTGAAAGGATTGATGGGTGCATGGGTTATGGAGGAAGTGGGTTGGTATAGAGCCCCTTTGGCCATCTTCCCCAGGCTCCCTCACCATAGGATGTCCTGCGCTATTTCAGGATTCTGCAGAGCTCCTCCCGGTGAGAAAACTCCCACCAGATACCAGCGTCATGCTCCTGAACCTCTCACCCTCTAGAACCATGAGCTCAACAAATGTTTATTCTTCCTACATGACCCAGTCTGTGGCATTTGCTGGTGGCAGCACACTAAGCCAATATGTTGCTCAGTTACCCCACCGGGTGGGAACATCTCAGGCTGACCTGTCCTTTTAACAAGCTTTCCAAGTGGATTCTCAGGCACATACTGGAGGTGAGGAGTCATGGTTCTTGACACAGTGGTTCTACATCTTGGCTCCATATTAGATTCACCTAGGGAGATAAGTGAAGCAAAACCCAGAGAAAGGCTGCATGGACTACACCTCCACAGATTGTGATTCAGCTGGTCTTAGTCTTGGGCATCTGTCACTGGTTGCTTTGTCCCTGGATGACTGTATTGCACAGCCAGGATTGGGAAATGAGGTGAAGCCTTGGCTTAGGGATGGATGGACAGGAGCATGAGCTGCTGTGTCTACTGCAGCCTGAGTTTGCTTCACGAGAAGGGCGGCTCCCTTCTCTGTGCTTCCATCTGGGCCCCACACTAGTGCAAGGATTTGTCTGTGTTCAGAAGATCTCACTAGGAGAGAGAGAAGAGCCCCTGTCACGCTGCCTCTCCTGTCTACCTCCGGGTCAGAAAGTGCTCTGTGAAGGAACAGGGCTGGCACTTATAGCCAAAGCCCATAGTCCTGGGAGTTCTGCTCATGGAGCACAGGGTGGTCCAGGTAGGGGCTGGGGTAGAAGTTGTTACAGAGTCCCAACCCTTGACTCTCGACATGGGCTTCTGAGCGTGTATGGAGAGCCAGCAGAGCCCTCTGTCCTCATGGACCCGCAGAGCGGGCATGGCTGCGGGCACACACAAGCACACCTGCATTCCACCCTCAAGGGCTACCACCTCCTGGGCCCAGGCTACACAGATGATGTTCTCCAAACATACTGCCTGTGTTCATAGAGGATCAATTTATTCCCCATCTTTTATTAATCAAAGACACATGTAGCTGTTAAGCAGGGCTTCTAACTTGCAGGTGAGAAGCTTTTCCACCCTGAGTCTTCTAGAAATTTCACCGAAAGCCCAGAACTGGATTGTTCCATTGATCAGTGTGTGACCTTATTGCTGGAGCTTTTATAAACAATCTGAAGCTTCCCGGAAATCCCCTGCCCAGGGCTCACCTCCCTTCTTGCCTCCCCTCTCTCTGTCCCCACTTTCCCTCTCAGTGTCTTTCTCACAAGGTTCTTATTGTCCTGATAGTTGAAAGGCTTGCCTTATTCTTTTTTTTTTTTTTTTTTTTTTTTGCTTTTTTTGGAGACAGGGTCTTGCTTTGTAGTTCAGGCTGGCCCTGAGCTCACTATGGTGCCCAGGCAAGCCACCGCGAACTCAGCAATCCTCCTGTCTCTGCCTCCCAAGTGCTGGGATTACAGGCGTGAGCCACCACGCCCAGCATTATATGTGGTAACCGGGGATCGAACTCAGGTCCTTACGCTTGCGAGGCAGGTGCCGGAACCACTGAGCTAACCCTCCGGCCCGCTTGCCTTATTCTTGGCCTTGGCAACTGAGACAGAGAAGCTCATTAATTCAGAGTTGAAATCATTTTCTGGAGCTGTAGACCTTGTCTTTAAAAAGTTTTGTTAATGTAAAACTCTATATATAAACAGACGAGAGTCCCTCTAGTAAGTGAGGAGGCACATGTGGATCTTTGAAAATCACTATCTTGGATAAGTACCCTTCCAGGGGAGGTGGTCACCTCTTATCCCACATCAAAAGAGGTTAGATGGTAGGTTCTGTCCGTCACCTTTCTCATCCCTGCAACACATCACCTGACACCCACCACCCGGAGGAGGGAGGTTTACTTTCAGTCATTGCTTTGGGGATTCAGCCCATAGTCAGCTGGTCCTCAGGGAGGGATAGCATGGCCCATGGGCTCAGTGGCCATGCTGAGATCGTGACAGCCAGGGGGCGGAGTGGGGAAGCAGCACCAGAGAAGAACTCCCCAAAAACTGTATATAATGCCCAAAGTCACACCTCCATGACCCACCCAGACACTCATGAGCATATTTCACTAGTTTACTAGGGATTTTTAATCCAATAAAGTTAGTGAATCAGGAGTAATAGTTACAGTATGCACTTTGAGAAAGCATATTGCCAAATGGTCATCATTGTCTTTATTTGTTTGGTGCAATAACTGTTTATTTTGAAATTCTAAGCGGTACAAAAGGAGGGATAGGGACTTCAACATTTATCAGAAGGGGCTATCAGTTTATAAAATTTGCAAACCAGTGGTCCAGATGAGTGGTTTTCAAACTTCAGTCACAGCCCATTAACAGGTCATAGAAACAACTGAGTTATGACCAGCGGTTTTCCTTAATAGAATACAGAATAAAACAGAATATCTCAGGGCTAGCACATGTCGCTAAGGCTGAAGATCATTTTGCAAGTTGTTGTTTTCCTTATGAGTCTTTTCATATGTGTATGACGTATAATGAGTGAAATGAAAACAATGCAGTTCGAATTACGTAGAATGGGGGCAAACACAGCTAAGGTGCAATGGTCTGAGAGATGATTCCTGGTTCCTTTAGGCTGCAAGTGTGGCTTGGGTGTATGTGTGGGAGATCTCCTAATGCACCAGGCTGCAAAGCACTGGTCAGAATGCAGCCAGGCAAGGAATCAAGAGGAAAGCAGGATCCCTTGGCAGTGTATATCCTTCCCTAGGGGGAGCCTGGCACCCTCACACTTTCCAACCATTCTGGTGGTCTGCTGAGGCCTGTCAGGAGGCAAGGAGACAGGGATAGAGCTGACCTTGCCCAAGTCCGTGGTCAGAGAACTAACTGTGCTGTGTCTAGAATGAGCTGGATGAAGAAGGCACAGGCAGAGGTGGTCCAGAACCTCCCCTTATGACTGTAGCAGCAGAGCACCTTGTGACCCTCAGGCCTCTCTGAAGATCCTTCCAATGCTCTGCTTTCCAGGTTGCTTTGATTTCTGTGGCTGCTGAGATGCCACAGTGACTGGGCTCGGAACTTCAGAGTCAGAGAGCAGCGGGGCACAGCCTGGGCAGCTGGAGGAGCAGACACCTGGTGTTTCCCTGCTGAGGGACCACTCCATAGATGTGTGAGTCAGCTTCCCACCATGACAACAAAACACCAGAGATAACGAGCTTAAAGAGAGAGAAGTTCTGTGTTGGCATAGTTCTGCGGGTTCTAGTCATGATCGCTTGGCTTTGCTGCTTTGGGCCTGTGGTGAAGCAAAACACCACGGTGGGAGCACATGACAGCAGAGCTGCTCACCTCATGGAGTTTAAGTGTTGCCTAGCTGAGGGTGCCCAGAATAGGTAGGATAAGCCGAGGTGTCTTCCTCTACATGCCAGGCCCTACCAGGGAGCTTCTTTCTGAAATGTCTACCCAGAGGAAAGAGCAGAAGACTTGGGTCCATGTCTCCATCCTGAAAAGAGGTTGTTGGTTCCATAAAAGGCTGCTCATCAGCCTCAGATCTGATCTCATGGGGAGACTGGCCTCCCCTCCTATGATTTTTTTTTTCCTGTGCTTTGTTGCAAACTTTAAAAATCCATCTGCAGAGCAAAACTCATTATGAGAGAAAGTTCAGAGTCTAGATAATCCTGAGTCCCACTGAGGAATCCTTGTCTGACCTTGTGCACACAGTATCAATGTGGCTGATGTTCGGAACCCGTGGCTGACAGAGAAAGATAAGCACAGAACCCTATTCACCGAGTCCTGGACATGCTGAGCTTCTTTGTCTAAAACCTTTGCTTATTTTGTTTGGCAGCGGCCATGCCTGACTCCTCCCTCTGCCTCAGGTGCCCAGGCAGCACAGCTGGATTGGTAAATTGAGAATTTGCCAGATGGAAAGGACTAATTTCCCTCCCCTTTCAAAATCATAGGCATGACGGGTTTTGCACACATTCCACCCGGTACACGCCGCATTCATAATACAGAGTGTCAAGACATCATAAAGGCCTCACATCTTTCATGTGATAAATATTTTTACCGTCATGCTTGAGAAATGGATTTTGTTTGAAAATGGCCCATTTCCTTTGATGGCTTCTTTGACATGGATTCAAAGCCTTTTCTGATCCTGCCAGGCCCTGGGGTTGGGAAGCCCTATTTGTTAACTTTTTCCGAAGGACAAATCCACCTCTCCTTGCTGCAGGACAGTCACAGCCACTGGGGCGGGAGACTTATGGTTAAGGACTGCAGGGCAAAGGTGTCTGGTGTCTGACAGCTGCAGGGAGGGATGGCCTGGGGTGATGGGACCAGTCCCCACACTTGCTGGGCTCTAGCACGGCTGTAAATTGTGCTTAAATATTCAGATGTGGGCTTTTTAACCAGAGTGAAGCCACAGAATATTTCTTCTTCTTGCAAGTTTGTTTCTACAAGTGTTCTTCACTAGTCTTTGAAATGGCACATTTTTAATGGTCTTGCTATTTGCTATGAGCAGCCATTTGGGACTAGAAGAATCTGTTCCCAGGATAAGCCTTTGCAGGCTCCTGTAGACTGTGTGTCTGTGTGTCTGTCTGTGAGTATTTGCTTGTGTGTTTGCAGTCAGGAGCTAGCCCGTGAGAACTGAGCAGAACAGGACAGGAACTCAGCTATCTTTGGGGACTTTGAGTGAAATGCTTGACAGGATCTTGTGATTGACAGCCTCCACCTCCTGCTGCAGGGCACCTCTTGCCTTCCCACTAGCAGGTTGCAGGAGTTTCCTATTTGTTGTCAAGACACTGGTGAGATCTTCTGATCCAGAAAATTTTCCAGTTTGCCGAGGGCTCAGGCTCTGGGATTTGGCTGCCTCAGAAGTACTGGAAATATGCATTACCTCTTCCCAGAGCCACTTTGGAGAGAAAGTGAAAAATGTGGGGAATGAGGGCATCCAGAGGCTTTGTAGGCACATCAGACAACTTCTGACCCTGGAACACTTTCCTAATGTGCACCACTTAAAGGAGAAAAGGTCTCATTTGGGTCATGGCTTCAGGGTTGCAGTTCATGCTTAGCTGGCTCTTGGCGGAAGGGCATGGTGGAAGAAAAATGCACACCTCATGGCCGCTGGGAAGCAGAGAAAGAAACAAAGCCCAAGAAGAATTGCATCCTTCAGAGGCACACTCTTGTGACCGGCTTCCCCCATGCCTACTTCCTGATAAGCCCATTCAGCTAGTAAATTAATCCATTGGAGTTGGGCCCTCATGGTCCAGCCACCTCTCTAGGCCCCATCTCTGAACAGTGGGAATCAAATCCTCATTATATGACTCCAGGGGACGCTTCTTGTATAAACCATAACTATGGGCTGACTCAGCCTTCGATTTGGGGCTTCCTGGCTTTGGGCAAGGCATCTCTCTTCTCTGGGCCAGTTTGTGTGGACACGAGGGGCCAGAGCTTCCACTGGACATTCTGCTTCTAGGTAAAAGCCAGAATCGGCGATCTGAGCCACTTCATAATCAGGACATTTTAGGACATGAAGTAGAGATCTGTGATGACTAAGGCACAACAAAAGGAAGAACTTTGGGCCCAACCAGCACCCTGTAGGGAGTAAGATGGCTGGCCCTGTGAGACGAGGACTGGAGAGGAGGCCTGTGACTCCCAGCCTAGTGCGCCTCCCTGCTGCCTTGGGTCTTGGCCTGGACACCTGGATCTGTAGCCTCAGTATCTACTCTGAAAGCACTAGAAATACAAATCCTCAGGCTCCACACCTGACCTGCTGAACCAGAAACTCTGGGGCTGGTAGTACCGGCAGCCTGTGATATCACAAGCTCTCCGATGAGTCTGACGCCTGTAGATCCTTGGGAGTGGCTGCCGCAGAGCCCATCTCTACAGTTGAGACTGGGAGGGAGGCCCCGGGAATGGGCAGGAGAGGAAAAGGTGGAGTCCTGTTGCAGGACCAGGTACACAGACAAATTGCTGCTGAACTCAAGCTGGTGGCTTCCCAGAGCAAGGACCTCTGCGGCGCATCCTGGGACAAGGGTCTGATCCTGGTCCAAACTGCCGACTCCCTTCTGCCAAGTGCTACCTTTCTTCCTCTCTTCCTCCAGAAGAAACATACCGCTCATGCATCAGCTGGGTCAGTCCAGCCATTTCACTCCCGGAAATTGATGTGTGTACAAACACTGTGTTTTATGTGTGAACAGTGAGGTGTATATTTAGAAGTCCCCGTGTTGCGCTCCAGGCTGTCAGCTCTCAGGGGGGAAAATGATAGTATGTGTTTCAGAGTTCATTATATCTCCTAGGCAGAATTCTAGGTTTAAAGGGTTGTTTTAAAGTAGCAAGTAATGGCGCATATAAATCCTGGTTCCTAAGATACATATATTTGTCACTCCCGAAAATAAGTTTTTCACATGTACTTTATATGGTTGACTTGAAGTATAAAAATTTGGACCTTTTAATAGCAGCTTTCATTCTGCATAATTTCTAATCCAATCTTATTTCCATTCCTAGCTGAGTTCTGGCCACCCCTACCTGTCTCAGCTATTTTAGCCAGGTGCTTGGCCACACCCAGGCCCAGAACCCCGTGTGTGTGCTGTCTGTGTGCTGCAGGGAGTAATCATGGAGGGTCTGGACTGAGCTTTCACGTACTGTCTGTTGCTGTCACATCACCCTAGACTGAAGTGACTGTCTTCTCCCTAGACCCATGACTTGTTTGCCCCTTGCTAGGCCTTGCCACCCTCGCCCAGTCATAGCCTACCTGGACAGCCTTCTAAATCCTCACCTCTCTGTCCCTGCCCTGCTCCTGTTCTGTCATAGTTAACCTCTTATTCTGCTTAACCAGGTCTGACTGGGCCTCAGTGGGCCCAGACAAGTGCGTTTGGATTGTGTCCCATGAGGCTGTTACCCAGGAATCAGAGTGAGTCCCCACTGGAACACAGCAGACATGTATCTAAGCCAGTATCTTGAGGCAGAGGCTCTGAACCCACAGGTGAGCCCTGGCTCACCTTTTCACTGAGCCCACTGTGTGTCAGGCACTGCTGATGCCTTACACATAGTCATCCCTTTATTTCTCACTTGTTTTGCAGGAAGCAACTGAGGCACCAGGCAGTTAAGGCTCATCCATCTAGTACGAAAAACAGCTGCTGTGGAATCTCCAGGCTACACTGGCTAAATGCAGCTCACAGGCCAGACCTGACCCTGCCTGCCTTAGGATGAGTTTCCCTGAAACATGGCCGTGCCTGCTTTTTCCATATCATCTCTGGCTGCCTTCAGCTGAACAGCTATGATAGATGGCATGCCCTGAAAGCCTGAAATATTTCCCACTGGTCTTTGATACAAAGAAGTTTGCCAGGCCCTGCTTGGCCATGGCACCATGGCTGTCAGAATTCCCGGGAAAGAGAGACGTTCTATGCAATCACCAATATGCATTTTTTTCTGGGGAGTGGTCTGTAGTTTTCATTAGATTTTTGTAAGATCTCGAAAACACACCCCACCCTGCCGAAAAAAAGACAGGAAGGAAGAAGGGAAGGAAGAGAGAAAAGGAGAGAGAAAGGAAGAGAGAAGGAAGGAAGGAAGAAAGAAAGAAGAAAAAAAGGAAGGAAAGAAGGAAAAAAAGAGAAAAAGGAAAAGAAGAATGAACTGTTCTAGGGAGGAACAGAGGGTTTTTTTTTTAAACAAACATTGTCCACTTTTGTTAGTACACATTTGCAGTGCATAATGATTCCATTCCTTTGAGGAATAGGTACATGTACATAATATGTATTAATTCCTTTATAAATTCCCTTATCTTCCCCCCCCTCCACCAATCTCTTGATCTCTTCCTTTTACTGGTACATGTTTTCAGTACATCATACTTATATTCCTTGTGGGGAATCAGTACATGTACATCACACATCTTAATTAATTTTTCATCCCTCGTCCCACCCCTCCCTTATCCCTCATTCTCTCTCTTGATCTCTTCCCATGTGAGAAGGCTCTATCTTCCTACTGCCTGTGATCTTTCTTGTTTTGCTATATATTTAGACTTTAGGTTTCTCATGTAAGAGTAACCATGCAATATTTAAGCTTGTGCCTGATTTATTTCACTTAATATTATGGTCTCAAAGTGCCTCCCTTTTTCTATAAATGACTCAAGTGTACCTTTCTTTATGGTGGAGTACTACATCATTGTGTGCAATATCACATTTTCTTTATTCATTTACCTATTGATGGACATATAGGCTATTTCCAAGATTTAGCCATTATGAGTTGTGCTGCTACAAACATGACTATCACTGTAATATGATGTATTTAGCTCACTTAAGTGGCCAAATGCCAACATCCAGTACAGATCATGGCAGGAGGAGGCAGAGCCAAAGGCCAGGAGTCCCACAGGAACCAGAACTGATGGGGCCATCGGAGCCAGAGGGAAGTAGAGACAGGAAGGTGGGTGTCATGGTACTTGCCTCGCAGTGAGCCCGGCTCTCCTTCATTGTTCATAGCTTGTGCACCAGAAGGTAGTCCAAGGTGGTTTCAAGATCAGGAGGTTGAATGATATCAGAGGCCAGTTTCCTCCAACTGGTCAGTGAGGAAGGGAGACAGTGAGGGCCGAAGAAAAACAAGACAATAGAGACTTGCAGAATTTAAAGTGTATCAGGGCTAGGAGTTCAGGGTGGGCAAAGACAAGACTCTCCCTGGTGGCTATACTTACTGGGGACACACAGTAATGGGAGGGAGTGTCAGGTGACGTAGAAGGGTACCAGCGACTTCGTGTTTGATCTGTGATGATAGACTCTCAAGCAATGAAGGCAGAAAGGAGAGCATTCTTACGACAGTAGGTGGGATGGTAAGGGGTTTGCCCTTCCCCAGGCGAGACCCTTCTCTTTTGCATTCTCAAGGAACCAGGATGTCTTGATGTAATCCTGCCTTTGAGCCTGCAGAGTAACAGACCACTGAGGCCTCATCTGTGACTGGAGGCAAAACAGAGTTATCTTTCCCAATACCACAGCCGGCTCTGGGGCAAGGTACCACTGCGCCTTAGACAGCTATATTATGAATAATGATGTTTCCACCAAATCTATGTAGAAATGCTCCCAGCAGAAAGCTCCCTGCAGCTCACAGCTACCTACTGGCGTCGGGTGCTGCTGCTCCTTTGGAGACCCTGGGACAGCAGGCCTGTTTGCACTGTACTGCACAAGTTCAGTGCCATCGCAGTGGGGAGCTGGGCTTTAGAGCTGCTGTTGACACAAGATGGACCCCCCAAAAATGTCAGCTCTGGTTAATTCACCTCAGAGCAACTCTAAGGGCAATGTAGCACATGCCTCTTTTGTGGTTAGGGAAAAAACCACAATTGACTTCTGGCTGTTGTAGCAGAGTAATGACTACCCAGTGATGTGCACATCCACAGGTCCATATCCCGGGAGCCTAGGAGGAGAATCCAAGAGGAATTAAGGCGATTCATTCAGCTGGCCTCAAAATCAGGGGCACTGTCTGCCATGAAGGGAGGCTGAGGAAAGTTCCAGTCCCACCTGAATAACTTAGTGTTGTCTCAAAATCAAAACTAAAAAGGCTGGGGCTATGGTTCATAGAAGACAGTCCCTAGGTTTGGTCCCCAGAACCACCCAGGCCCCCCACAATTAGAGCATGTTCTGTGTGGCCCACAAGAAGCTAATGTGACTCTGGAGGCCCAGTGTGACTTGAGAAGAGGATAGCAAAAGAGGCCAGAACTGTGAAGACGGGGGCTGGGGTCACAAGCCCGGGATGCAGCCACCTCTTGAAGCTGGTAAGTCAGGAAGCAGATTCTGCCCAGAGCTCTAGGAGGAAGCAGATCTTCTGATCTTGCTTGATTTATTCTTGGTTTTATTTAATCCAGGAAGATTTACACATCATCCTTTCAGAGCTGTAAATACAATTGTGAACTCTTAGGCCACTATGATTGTAGTCATTTGTTGCAGTAACCACAGGAAACAGCATTTACTGTAAGTCTAAGGGTTTGCTAAGCTGTGTCTGGGGTCCATCATCTTCCTTACTCTTTGCAATAATCTTAGAGGTACATATGATGATCCCTGCCCCACACATGAGCAAGCTGAGCTTTCGAGAGGTTCAAGGCCACACAGCCTGTGCAGGGCAGAGTTGACCTCAGAGCCCCTTTGTTACCTGATGGGGGGCCCTCGGGTCTTTTTTCCAGGACCATCAGATCCTGAACAAAGAATTAGACAAGACATCAAAATGCAGTGAGAGTGTACATGTAATTGAAGGCAAAAAAGCATGCTATAGAGGGAGGATAAGAGGGGTTGGCAAAGAAAGCTCAGCACCTTGAAGTTACAGGGAAAGGGATCTTAGAGTCGAAAATGCCTGGATTGGCCCCCATCTCATGGAGATATGGCAGTGGGACAACTGTCCTCTGAAAAACTCACTTGGCTTCATGCCAGATGTAAAATGTCCTGTTAAAAAGGTCACCTGTCCTTTGGCCAGATGTAAATGAAGGATCATGAGCAGGGTCTTTGGATAGGTTGTGAGCATATATAAATGAAGGGCTGGTCCTTCCTGACTAGTGCCAGGTTCGGTGAAAGATTAGGAGTAATAACATTTTTCACATTGGTCCCGTGGATAAGTCCAAATACAAAGGAAGGGTTACGGTTTTCTGATGTCTCCTATGTACAGTGTTCAGGAGCTGTAGGCCTGGAGTCGTTGTGGGCCTAGTGTTCTGTGCATGTCTTCTCTTTCTGGGCCACTGCCCCCTCAGTTGGTTAGCTGTTGGTTTCTATGACTTCTGACACATTCCACCCCACTGGGTGTTGTGTTTATCCCTGGCCTGTCTCTCACCTCACTCTGGCTGGTGGGCTCAGCCCCTGAAGGAGGCTGCCCTTGAACTGCGGTGGGGCTACTCACAGGCCGGCCTGCTTGGGGTATGTGCCCAGCAGAAGCCTCTCTACCTCTCTTCAGGACCCAGCAGCAACTCTCCCAGGGCGCCTTTGCCACCATGAATAAAGTCCTTGTGTAGATGGTCTTAATGATGTAGGGCTACTTCCTTCCAATTCATTCCGAGCCCTTTCCTGTCATACTTGCTTCTTCTTTTCAGCAGTTCTGAGGACTCTTGGAAGAGGGGGCCTAGTTAGGGGGGGCTGCTGGCAAGGACCTTGGAGCGCCTCCTGGGGTGCACCTCAGGCAGAGGAGAGGGGATCCCACTACTCAAGAGTCGTTCCTTTACTTAGCCTTGTTAGTGCTCTTAACATATCCAAAGGCATTTCACAGAGGGTGGAAACTCTCCCTCCGGAGCCGGCCACTGGAGAGTATAAGGAAAGCAGCACAGTGACGTGCAATATGTCCCTTGTGCCTTCAGGTAAAGTATGAACACTGACCCCATCTTGTGAAAGGGAAACAGGGGCTCTGGGGACCTGGGGCTTTGTCTAGGTTGGAGCTGAGTCTCCCAAGGTTTTTTGCCTTGCTAGCCAGCCTGCTTCCCATGGGTCCCAGCCTGTGGCTTTGGCTGGAATAGAGGCCAAGGCTGGGTGTTTGGAAGAGGAGGCCTGAGGAGCAGCAGACCAGGCGAAAGAGAAAGACCGGACACTGCCACCTGCCCGGCTCCTCAGGGAGCAGCCCCTGCCTGGACAGTGTGAATCTGCCCTGTGGGAGCAACTGCAAACCCAGCCTGGTTTCTCAGAGAAGCTCTGCAATGGGAGTGTTGGTGGCTTCTCACCAGCAGGATGTCAGTGCACAGGAGTTTGTGGAAAGCCAGTGAGAGAAATGTACATTCTGGACGTTCAATTAGTTCTTTTTTAACTGAAAATAAAGGACGCACCAAGGCATCTCAAGAACTGACAATTTTCTAATGGTCATTGAAGTGAGCATTTGAAGTGGACCCATGTTACGATATGTAAACTGTAGCTCAGTGGAGCTGTTTTGACTCAAGGGGGAGGCAGGAAAGGAGAGCCTGCTTTAGGAATTACAGCAGGGACCCCAGTGCCTGGTGCCTGCTCCCTTATTTGATGCTTAGCCTTCATCTTTCCACAAGCTGATGTGACCTCAATTTCCCCATAGCCTATTTCACACAAGAAGAAAATGGAGATGTGAAAGGATCTAGGTCCTACAGAGAGACTGATTGGGAACCCCAAGAATGGGAGGAGAAGTGCCCCTAAATGTTCTGGGAGGAAGACCAAGAGACAGGCCTGTCAGTCTGTCCCCTGAATGAACCTCAGGCACAGGCCCCACGTGCCTGGGACGGCTCGCTACTGGGACTTGGGCCACCTATCTAGTTTCTCCCTCCTATGTCAGTGGGTTCTGGATCTTATCATCAAATTTTCAAACCTTCTGCTTTGCTGACAGCCTGGGGGAAGGAACAGAAATAGCAGTGGCCACAGGACTGGCTGCAGGCAAAAGTAAGCCCTCTCCCCCACTCACCTCACAGCTTCTCAGCTGTTGTGTCTGTAGCGAGAGGGGCATGCAATATTTTATGGTAAAACCATAAAACAAGAAGGCTCCATCAGTTTCCTGGAAAAACATCCCCTACAGAAGCCCAGACTGAAGAGACCGGCACTTCCAGTGTGCCCATGGTCCAGCCAGGGTGAACAGCTGAGTTCTCAGCAGGCTATGCCCATATGATGGCTTTGTCTGCCTTCTGGCCAGGGCTTGGGCTGTCCAGCTGCCTAACCACGAGATGTGTGCACTGGATCACAATGGCCTCCAGCAGTGAAAGGGCTCAGACCCTCCCGTGCCTTGTCCTGGGAGCAGACTGGATGCTGGCCTCCTACTTCGGAAATAGCCTTGGCTGCAGTTGCCTGTAACTCCAAGGAGCTGCAGAATGGCTCAGTTCCAGACAAGGTGATCTCTAGAGAGCTGGTCACAGGGGAGGTGGCTGGGCTGATAGAACAGGTTAGGGCTGGCAGCATTACAATGTCTATTTTACTTCAGACCCTCCTTTCCACTCTGTCCCATGGTTTCATCATCACAAGACCTTGGAGCCAAAGATAGCAGCCCTCTGTGTGCATTATAGGCTGAAACAGGATCCTCATGCAGGTGTTCTGCCTGCTTTCTGCACCAGTGGCTTTGGGACCCTCAAAAGCCTCAGCAGGGCACCCAAATATGCTCTGGGGTGCTGGCTGATCAGCCTGTGACAAGACTCGGGGCTATGACTTGTACTGCATTAGCTGCTCTTAGCTTCACAAGCTCTTTCCTGCCCTCTTCCCTCCTATCTCCGTGAATAAGCATGGAGACTATCAGAATGGATCAGGAGTGCTCTGCTGTCATCAGTGGACAGTCTCAGGCTCTGTGGGTATATCTCATAGACCATGTTGTGGCGTTTCCCAGATCCGCCATATGATCATCGGTAGAACTTTCTGGAAAACTGGTCATACACAGTGAGGGCTGAGCATTACTGCTGGAAAGCAGATGAACTGAAAGAAATTCATCACTCCATTCATAGGATCCTTCCCAGGAAAGACTTGAGCAGGTAAGAGTCAAAGTAGACTCTACAAGCACAGGGCAAGGCACAGGTACTACCTGAATCTGCAAAACTCCTGCTATGCATGGTACAGGGTCCTGGGGCTCCTGGCTGGGCCAGATGTGGGCCTGTAGTCACTGGCTAGTACAAAGATGCAGAGCCTTCTGAGAAAGGACATGAGGACCTGGGCGCACACCAGGCAGCAGCTGTTCATTCCTGCCGTGAAGGCATTTACAGTTTGGTGCTGGTGCACTCTTGTGGGAATCAACTGAGTAGTGTCCCGGGGCCTGGCATTCTCAAGCATGTTTCTGCCTCAGATATCTCCCTTCCAGGTCAATCTTGGCCATGATGGTGGGCTGTGGCAGGAGGTGTGAGACAGCTGCAGCATCCTCTTATCGATGATGAGAAAGATGAGACCTACATCCCAGGGGACATGGGAAGGCCTGGCCCCACTGCCTGGCAGAGGCAGTACAGTGGGACTAGGGTGCTTTCTACCAGGGCCTGTGCTACAGCACTGAGGTTTTTTTCAGTGAGGAATCCAACCTCAGCCTGCATTTGGACCTCTAGTAATACACTTTGCTACTTTGGACAGGACCTCTGTGATGTTTGCATGTTGGGCTGTGGGCTGTGGGCTGTGTGCTTGGAGTTTATAAACTATTTTCAAGGGCTATGGCTGGACTCTTGCCTTTTGGGATCACAGTGCTCATTCTGGGGGTTTGCTCTGTGTACCCACGGCTGCCCCAGGCCCACCGGGCCCTCTGGCTCTGGTTCTGTTTTTTTGGTTGACAATCTGCATGGCATTGGCCCCATGACTGTGAGCCCCACAGGCTGTTTTCCTGCTTCTACATCTTTGCTCTTGTCTGTCCCTCCCTTGGCCCCTTCCTCGGGGTGCCCTACCTTACTGTGCACTCATAGGGCTCCTTTCTTCTTCGTGGTCTAACACAAGCTCCCCTTCTCTAGAAAACCTTTCCACCTCTCTCCACCTCCAGGAATCCAATGACATTTTATACATCCTTGATTAGAGTGTTGATCACATTCTCTGTATGTTGCCTTTTCCACTAAATCAGACATTGCTAAGGATAGGGACCGTGTCGGAGTAATTATATTTCAATTCCCAGAAGTAGGCCTGGCCTGGAATAAACTTGCTTAAATATGTGTTGCCTACCGTCTGTGGGCAGGATGGATGCTGAGCACTGAGACCCAGCCAAGGGAAGTAGCCCCTCAGGGAGCCCCTCCGGATAAGCTGGCCAGGCCACAGACCTGGATGCATGCCTGGAAGGGTCCCTGGGGATAAATAGGAAGTTACAGGTGCCTGAGTCCCCCGGGGAGAGTTTCCTTGAGAAATGACAAGGTTGAGAACCGAGTCAGACTCTTCTCACTGGTGTCAGAAGGGCCACGCTGAGACCAGGTCCCCCCGCTGCACCTTCTCCCTTCAAAGTGTGATCAGTGTCCTCCGAGTGGACCCTCCTCTGGGAGTTCGCTGACAAGGGCTTTGTAAGAAGCACTTGGAGATTCAGGAGGCTCAGAAGCACGGACAAGCATCGACATGTCCACCAAAGCTTTGGGGACATCTGAGCGTCAGGGTTCGGGGAAAGAGGGGAAGCCTGGCCTGCCTCCCTGGGCCTCTGTGTGGTTTGGGCTGGATGCTCGCCCGAGGCAGCCAAGGTCAGTTTCCTGGAGGCGCTCACCTCTCCACCTTGCTACCTTCTGTGCCTGTGTTTCTGGGAGGAGGGATGTTTGGAGCCTTCGGTGGGCTGATTCTCAGACATTCTGGGTGTCAGGAGAGAGAGAGAGACACCACCTCTCCCCCTTCCTTTTCTTCCTCTTGCTTATATTTTGGGGTGGTTACACTGTGCACAGTCTTATACTTGGATTCTTAGGGGACATGCTAGGAAATTATCTGATAAAAGAGATTTACTGAGGAGCCCTGGGCGAGCAGCATAACTCATCCTCCAGGGACCCAGTTCCATAGAACCAGCTGAGAAGCAGTTAGTCACACAGTCCTTTGCTCGGGTGAACTACAAATGGAATCAACTCCGTGCATCTGCGGCTGCTCAGTCGTGCTTCACTGCCTCCCCTTGTACCGCTGTCCCAGGCTTCGGCCCACTCCGGCCGCCTCGGGAAAGTTCCAGGCGTCCCTCGCGTGCAAGTGCTTCCTGACTCCCACTGTTCATTTTGCTGATGCTGATTAAACACTTACCAATCGGCCCTGTCAACTAGGGATTTGGCAGAGAGCAAAGTAAATCCCCCATCTCACAGAGCTCACGTTCTATTTGGAGAAGACACATAACGAGCAAGATAAGTGGAAACTATTATATATAATATTTATAAAAATTATAATATATAAATGTAAAATAAAATTATATATTATATATTTTTTCATTAACTGATATATATATATATATATATATATATATATATATATATATATATATATATATATATATATGCAAGAGGGGAATGCTTAGGAGAGAGCTTGCAGGAGAAGAAAAAAACTGGCATTTGTGGGTGAGCCTGAGTTGTTGGAGGGACTTTATCTTTGCAGGAGGAAAGTAGAAGCCTACTGCTGGGTTCTGGGCAGATGGGGAGGAGCGGCGAAGCCTCCCTCTCAGGCCTCCCCAGGCTGTCCTCCACAGTGGGTCAGGGAGGTGAGGGCCTCCTGCCTTTGGGTCACACGCAGGCACTCTCACCTAGCGTTTGGCTTTCTGGTGAAGCAGCCCCTTCCTGCTTTCTCTCTCACCCTGTTTCTCCCTGGGACCCAAACAAGTGTGGGCTGGGAGGGCTAGGGTGGATTCCCTCGCATCCTCTCCGCCAGTTCCCTCGCTCTACTGTGGCTGAGGTCGCTGTGCCCCCTCCATCTCCACTTGAACGAGCCCTCCCTTGGGAGCCTTCAAGCTCCAGATTGATGGTTCAGTTGGTAGATGTAGCCCGATAGTTCAGAACCCCTCCAGGACTCCTGTTCCCACTGCTGGGAGCAGTCTTGTCCTAGGGTGAGACGTTCTAGGCAGTCCCAAATCTGGCCAGACACCCCTGGGTGCCTGCAGAGCACCCAGCCCGAGCACTCTGCCTGGCCTGCCCTCCTCTGTGTCAGAGACGGTCCCCTTGCTGGACAGCCATGGAGGTCGTCCTGCTGCCTGCATCAGGAGCTCCGTCTGGGACTGCTTACAAGGAGGCTGCTGGTCTGTGGAGCTTCTTCATGCGGGGGCTGGATGCCATGTATGTCCTTTAGAGCTGAGGACCTCAGGGCAGGTCGTCTTCTCCATCTGAACTCAAATGGAAGAAAAGGGGCTATGTCTGCCTAGGCCCTTAGCTGTTAGAATTTATCCATGGCTTGCTATGTGCTGAGCTCTTCCATTACCATCTCCACACTCACAAATGTTCTGTGAGGGAATTAGTTACTCGTCATATCATTACAGACCCATTTTCCAGAGGGAGAAATTGAAACTCAGGATAAGACAGAGTAAAGCAAGTAACAGAGTTAAAGTATAGACCCAGGATTATTATTTGACAACCACTGCTTTTAACTGACTCTGGAAAAGAAAGAAGAAAATGAAGTTAGCAGAGCAAAGCCTCTTCACCTAAGGAGTCAACCGTAGTGTAGAGAACAAAGCTGAGAAACTGTCTTTCATAGGACCAGGTAGAAAGCATCTTAGCATCATGGATCCCTTGGCCTGTCCTGCCTACTCAGCCTTATTCTCACAACTCTAACACAACTGTAGATGGCATCAGCAAGAGATGTGTCTGTGAGTAAAGTTTTATTTTCAAAATGGAAATGGTGGGCCATGGACCATAGTGGGCTGTATGGTCCAAAAGAATGAAAGTACAGTTTGGAGGAAGCCAGGCGATTGTTCAATACCTCGGCTAAATGTGGTGACTTTGAACTTGTCGTTGAACCTTTTCATCTTTGGTTGCTTCATGTCTAAACACTAGCTATCATGAGTTCGTAGTGACTCCTTTACTTGAAAATGATGTCTCAAGCCCCTCGCCAAAGCCATGTATGTGTTAGAACAGTCAAGAGTACAGCAGGACTAACGGAGTCCTGCTCATGAGCACCAAACAGAGAAGAGAACCTTACATCACCTAGCACAGTACTTGGCTGTTGGCAGAAATGCAACAAATATTACTCCCTTCCCACTGCAGTTCTCCTTAATTTATCATTGAGGACCCACTGGTTTCAATTTGTCGTTTGCACCCAGATTGAATGAAAAGCTAGGGACATGTGGTGCTGTAACTCAGGACTTCAATATGTTTGTAATACATTATTATGCAGCACAGGCCTAATTGTGAATCATAATTTTTTCATTAACTGATCTCATTTTACTTGGTAATATCCATTTAGGCATTTGAGAGCAATAAAACTACATTTCTTTTAAATATTACATGATTCAGTTGGTTCACTGATTTAGACTTTTACTACCCCCGTTCCAAACGAATGAGTCATACGTCTTTTTAGAGATAACAAGGACCTTCAAGATCGCGCAAGCCTGCACTGCCTTTGAAGCCTGCCGCAGTGGGGGAGAAGAGTGAGCAAGCGTACCCCGGTTTTGGGGTTGAGTGGTGAGCAGGTACCCCATTCCTGAGGTGCCAACGTGCCTGAGGATCCTGCTTTGTCTTGGAAATGTGTGCATAGTTTCAATTTTATTCCTCTATAGATCCTAATCTGTTTGATGTGTCTGCATTTCCTTTTATGTCTTTAAAGAAGATTGATATCCCACTTAATAGCCCATGTTTGTCTTTTGAATTATTTGTCTACCAGCCTGCTATCACACAGAGGCAGGGAGCTCAGTGGTAGGACCTGCTTCTGCTTTCTTGGGTCTCTGTCTCATTCAGACCCTTGGCTTCAACCCTAACTTACCTCATGGAAGGTGCTGTTCAGTTTCTCCGATTTCTGATTTTAACTGGTTTATGTAGGCAATAAATTCAAAGGTCTTAGCCTATCACTATCTCTAACAAGACTGACATAGTACCTGTTATATAAAAGAAATATGGGTAAAAATGAGAATTAACTTGTGGCATATACTGGTACAAATTTCCCAATGTTATATGTGATTTTGAGATGTATATAAATTGTACCAATAAAGAATTCAATTTAAAAAAAAAGAAATTTAAATGGTAGCCCTGATTACCTTTGAGTGTACACCTACTCAGAGCTATGTGTTGATTTAAATGCTTTACATACATTATTTGATGCAGTCCTCGTAGATCTCCCATCCAGGCCAGGGCCATATTATGATCCCCGGTTACAGATTGGGAAATTTCATCTTAGGGAGGTTGAGTGTTTGCTGTGGTCACCTAGCTGTGAGTGGGGAGCGGATTAGAATCCATGACTGCATCAAAGTGAAGCCTCTGCTCTTTCTCTGTTCTTCATTACTCCAAAGCTAAGGCTTCTTCCATGTTTGTAGGTTGATCCTGGAAAACTGTGAGCCATCTTTGACCTGGGATGCAGCCACCTTCATGAAGATTACAGGGGTCGAAGGGACAGGGCTGGTGTGCATGGAAAACAGAGGGTGGCTTGTCTATCTTTGTGTCCTGACCCCAACAGGCAGAGTTAGGATAGAGTCGGGAGCAGCAGGAAGCAGTGTGGCTGGGGTGACCCTGGCTGGGTGCCTGCCACATGGCGGTGCCAGGTAGCTGTCGGTGGCATCTGACTTGGAGAGGGAGGCGGACTGGCAGGACCCTGAGTGGGGGCTGGCTCAAGGGTAGCAGAGAATGGAGTACAGGCTGGGAAAGAGAAGCAGCAGCTCAGCTCAGGGGTGGGGGCCAAGGTCTCTGGCAGGAAGACGAACAGGAAAGGAGGAGGCTGTGCCCTGAGGGAATGGGGTACCAGGCTCACGCCCGGCAGCCTCTCAGAAGGCCTGCCAGGTGTGTTTCTGTATGTCTGTGTCTGGCAGTTGTTGGATGGATGAATGTCAGATTCATGGTTGAATGAACATTTGGGAAGCATGAAAATTCTACCTTCTTCTACCTGCCGGTGAAGGGGCCAAATCTACTTACCTGAGAGACTTGTGAAGCAGAGAAAGGGGCTGTTTGGGGCATGCAGAGCTACATTCTGACCACTGTCTCCTTGTCCCTTCTTTCTCCAGAGGCTCCTGCCAAGCCTGAGGGGGCAGAGGCCGAGCCCTTCACAGACTCCTCGCTGTTTGCACACTGGGGCCAGGACCTCAGCCCTGAAGGCCGGCGCGTGGCCCTGAAGCAGTTCCAGTACTACGGCTACAACGCCTACCTCAGCGACCGTCTGCCCCTCAACCGGCCCCTACCGGACCTCAGGCCCAGTGGGTGAGCAGAGTCAGTGAGCTGCCCTTGATGACATCCTGTGGGGAGACGGGTCCTCGCCATGCTAGGGACAGAGCCAGGACTGGGCACTGGACTCTGGGTCCCTTTGCTGCCTCAGCCAGGGTCTGTAGCGGAGTGGGGGCAGGACTCTCTTTCCATTAGAGATTTTAACGATTAATTACCTAATTTACTCCTTAAGGGTACTAGAATCATCTGGCATTCCCTTTAATATGTCATTTTAACCCAATTAGTTGCATTTTTATGAACAGTTTTTCTGTGTAAATTAGTTTTTCAAAGTACATCCATCTTCCAGGCTAACAAGTCATTACACCCGACAGAGAAGTCTGTCTTGACTTCTCTCTTTGTTACACAAGGATGTTCCTTTAAGGTTCAGTTAGAATTTTTATTACTCCTAATTATTAAAAATGTGGGCACGTAACACAGCTGAGAAAATCTCATTAACTTTTGTGAGCTCCCCACACCTTCTTTTCCCTCTTTTTCTCCTCATTTTGAAAAATTTCTTAAAGCTCCAAACTACAGTGAGCCGTTGTCTGGAGTTCTGGGATAAGATCTTGCAGCTGGGTTTGTAAGGTATGTTCTTGCAGGGGCAAGAGTTCATTTCAGCTCCACAGGCATTTATTGAGCAGATGCCGTATGCTATAACTGAACGTATTTGTTCCTAGCCCGGGGTTGAAAGAGCGGGGAATCTACAAAGGGAGAGGATTGAGTCACACTCACATGAAGACCATTAAGTTCTTACGATGTGCCAACACCATTCAGAGACAGGGACAGGTCCGGGAGCAAACCAGACAAATGCCTGCCTTCACAGGGCTTGCATTGTCCGTGGGTGGGAGCAGACGATGGGCAAGGCGAGGCAGACAGCTCTCGGATCCAAGAGTGGAGTGATAGAGCGAGGTAAAATGGCACAGGCAGTCAGAGGCCTCCCTGGGTGTGAGTGGGAATTACACATACTTCTCCGTGGTCCGGGAAGGCCTCTGTCACCTCCACAAAGGGGACATCTGAGCAAAGACCTCAGAGAGATGAAGACACAAGCCATGCAGGTACTTCAGGGGGAAAACTGTCCAGGCAGAAGGACTGGCAAGCTCTGTGTGAGGTACTACTGTGCCTAGCACGTCTGCAGAAGGGAAGAAGGCTCAGGTGGCTGGAACAGGGTGGCAGTAGTCAGACACGAGGTTGAGGGAGCCATTGGAGTGGGACGAAGGGACTGTGGCTCTCAGTTTAGCCGAATGTTCTACTTATCGAATGATCTTTCTTAAAAGCCTCAAGGCCAGCGTCCTACCCCAGACCAATTGCATGAGAGTTTCTAGGGTCAAGGTGTACCAGGCTGGGCGGGCCCCACGCGCAGCCCAGGTTGGGAATCGCAGATGAGGGCTCTGTGGACTGTCAGGAGACGTGCAGCTTTTGGGGATCCCCGTGAGAGGCTGGTGGCAGTTAGTTCATCCCTCTCAAAAGCCCTGTTGGCTGTTGTGGCGCTAGGCAGGGGCAAGGGCAGGAGAGAGAGCGCAGCAAGAGGCTGCTGGAGACCTGGGAGGGCTCGCAGGGCTGATGGGAAAGGCGCTGAGAGGGGAGAGGCGTCTGCCCTGGGCGGGTTCTCTGGCTCCTTCCTGCAAACGCTTCCGTTGTGACTTCAGTCAACACAAAGGGCCATGAATTTTGCTGGCACAGAAACACAGGCCCAGCTTCATGCATGAAATTCATGTTTGTTCACAATTAAAAGGAAAATAACAAGGAAACCATGGAAAGGGTGGATCTTACACACAGGATCGTGTAACCGTTTAGAAAAATAACCGGTACCGACAAGGCTGGGCTTGTTGAGACTGCCCTTCCTACCCAGGCCGTACCACATACTGTGGAGACAGGGGAGGCCATGGCGTCTCCTTCACGCTCTGAGCTGAGGAGACAGAAAAGCAAAACTTATGTCTGAGGTCACAGTCGGACAAGAAACCCAACTGGGCCTTGAACCTGGATGCTAGGCCTGCCCTTGGATGGTGGCACGTAGCTGTGTTTATTCTGAAAGCTGTTGCGGGACGCCCTCTGTGTGTGCTGAGAGGTGCTTGCTTCCTGTGACTCCTAGTTGTTGTCTGAGAAAGGGACCCCGAAGGGCCCTGGTGTCAGAGTTCTGGAAAGCAGCCGTCCTCTGACTAGAAGGACCTTCCTTCCACATGGAGCTTAACAGAGTGGGGGCTTCCACCCCTCCCCAGGAGGCAGGCGACAGCTGCCGGCCCCTTTCTTGCCTAGACGGACCCACTGCCTGTCTATGCTGGCGGCGAGAGCTGAGTTGCTCACTCCACAGTGAAGGCTCTTTGCAAGTGGCTTTAACCAGGACCGTTTCTCTCACTTGGGTGCTTGCGAGGCCCGTCGGAGCTCTGTTCATTCCTCATGCCAGACACAGGGCCAGGATGGAGAGCCGGGGCGGACCTCTTAAAAGAAGTGTGTGCTTGCGTACAACAGTGCCTTCCTTCGTCGGGTATTTTCCATAAAACATTCCTGTCTTGTCACAAGGCCGTTGCTTAGCTCATCCTGTTTAATTCATGTTGGGAATGTCTTTCCGATAACTTTATTCCCATCCTATTTCAAACTACACTGGCAAATATTTATGTAGCATGAGCCATGTTTTCAGGCATGTGTTTGGCTCTCTGTTTACATTAATCCTTCGACTCTTCATAGCAACTTGCTAAGTACAAACTGTTACTAGTCTCCATTTTCTAGAAGGGGAAACTAAGACTCAGGCAAGCCCAGTACGGCAGTGATGAGATAGGAAGCCAGGCTGCCGGCAGCAGAGTTTGGACCGATTTGGAAAAGTCTCCTTTGATATTTTGAAAAAAATTGTTTTAGTGAAAATCAAGCCCATTACCAAGGCTCAGGGTAACGTGGTGGGAATGGCAGATGTTAGAATCTGGACAGACGTCCATAGGAGGGAGCAGCACGCGAGCAGCTGTCTCCAGAAGAGTCTCGCTGTGTGGCTCTCCCTTCGGCTGGGGTCCCCGTTCTTGTTCTTGGCTTTTTGTCTAAAAGCCGGTCCCAAAGTGATGCTTGACTTCATCCCAGTGGAGGAAGTGGTTATTCAGCCCTTCTTCCCCATGACCCTGGACAGCCCTTGGCTCTGCCTCCCTTCTGGGTGCTGAAGCTGAGACCTGGCCACCTTGTCGTTTGGCTGAGAGGAAAACACCCTGTGCTCAGCGCCTTGAACACAGGACCAGCCATAACCAGCATGAAAAAAAGAAAGGGGTGCAGCTGGTCCCAGGCTCCATGAAGTTCTGCGCCGAGCCAACGTGGAGCACTCAGCGCATGCCAGATGCCAACAAAGCGCTGGAGAGACTGAGCTCTTGAACCCACAGCAAGATGGGAAACCAGACACAGCAGGGGACAGAAGACTCACTGGTGACCTCCTGGTACCCTCAGGGAGAGTCCTCCTGACAGGCTTCCAGTAAGCAGGTCACTGGGCTGTTGCTCCATGGCTGCTGTGGCAGTGGATATCTTGGAGAGCGGCTCTAGCAAGGCGCTGCCCTTTGCCGACTTTGAGGGAAGTGCATCTCTAAGGGAAGGAAGGACACAGGGCAGAAGCTTCCTTGACTTTGTCGGTAAAGAGAGAAGACAAACTTCCTTTTCTAGTGGCCCATGGGAAAATTAAAGTGTTGCTTGTATCCCTGGTGGCTCATCCTCCTGCATCATTATGACAGGAGCCCACAGGCCCATGGTCTCCCGGGGGAGGCAGGACTTCACCAGCCTCCTCTGGTGACGCCTGTCGACCTCCCCCCACAGTGGTCTTCCTTCTGGGTGGGGCACGCTTGCTTCCTTCCCGGGTTACGAAGACACTGGGCCTTAGAGTGGAAGGGAAGAAATCCCACATCCCCCATGCTGGACTTTTCTCTGCCCTCCTGCCCCAGATTCAGGCCCCAAGTATTTCCTCCTAGTGTTCTCTCTTCATCCTTATCCGTTGGCTCCAAAATTACCTGTAGGGGGAAAAGATAATAGAAAGAGGAATCATCCAGTCTCAACCGGGGTGTTGACCACAGAGGTGCACGTGATTATCGAAACTCATCCAGCTGTGTGGTTCAGATCCCTGCGTTTTACTGCATGAAAGTTGAACTTTTAAATCAACTTTTTGAAAAATGAAGTTGTGAGAAAATGACCAAGGAAATCTTTTGCCCGTGGGGAGGGGAGGCAGCTTGGAAGTGACAACTTCTGGGAAGTTCCTGAGAAGCCGGTTGAGTTCTGGGAAAGGAGTTGTGTGGGGCTGAAGCAAGCTGGCTGGCGTGAGGCCATGAGAGTGGTGGCTTCTACCCCAGGACAGAGGTGGCAGGAATGTGGCACCAGTACTGTCACGCTCCAGCAACAGGCTCACACCACGTTCTTTACTGCAGGCTGCGGAGATTATTTCCCTGATCTCCAAGGAACTGTGAGTACAGTAGGAGAAGCAGGGCGCATGTCCCAAGCTCCAGAGCTGTGAGGTTGCCATGGCAACTCTGTGGCCTGCCACTGGGGTAGCTCAGGACAGAGCCCCCAACAGGCACCACTTCCTCCTCCCTAGCTGGCTCATCTTGAGAGGCTTCAGAGCCTTGTCTCTGAGGTCTTTGTCTTTCTCTCCACAGTTCTCAAAGTTCATTTCCCTTCCTCCCACGGCTTAGGATGGACTGGTCTTGGGTTAACAGGCGGGTTAGTATCTGGGTCTGGCCCAGGGATTGGTAAGGGGAATTAGACTGTTTCCTGCAACCCTAGGTGGGAGTCAGTGGGAGATGGAACTACACACAAGCCCACAAAAGAGCCTGAGTCTGGAGCTGGAGGGAACTGTGCCCATGTTAGAGTGGGAGGGAGTGCGTAGGCTGACAGCAAAGACAGACTACACCTCACCACCAGAGACTGGGCCTCACCTAGACTGCTGTTGGTGTTCGCTGCCATGGCCACACCTTTTACCACAGCTTTGTATGCATGGGGTCTGGGCAGACAAGATTATTTTTAACAGTGCACACTTCAGACAGATACAGGATATGTCTGAACTTTGGGGGCCAGCAGGGCTGACTTCAGGAGCGGGCAGGATAACCCTAACCACCAGAAACTGTGGTTGTTATTCCAGGTGGCAAAAGAAAATTAAGATTGCTAATCTAGGGCCGGAGGGTTAGCTCAGTGGTTCTGGCACCTGCCTCGCAAGCACAAGGCCCTGAGTTCGATCCCCAGTAACCACATATAATGCTGGGCATGGAGACACGCCCACCAACAATCAACACCGCATACCACAATGCCGGACGTGGTGGCTCAGGCTTGTAATCCCAGCACTCGGGAGGCAGGGACAGGAGGATTGCTGAGTTCGCGGCAGCTTGCCTGGGCACCATAGTGAGCTCAGGGCCAGCCTGAACTACAACGTGAGACCCTGTCTCAAAAAAAAAAAAAAAAAAAAAGATTGCTAATCTAATGACTTTAAAATGAGATTATCCTGGACTGCAGTGGGAGCCCAATCTAGTCATAGTGAACAAGGACACAGGACCAAAGAGATGGCTGTGGAGCAAAACGATGGTTGTGCACATGGAAAAGAGCCATGTGTTGAGGAAACCTGGAGATTGGAGATGAGATTCTCCCCTCAGTCCTGCTAATGTCTTGGACTTCTCTACCTCCAGCACTGTGAGATGACAAATCCGTGTTGTTTTCAGACACCAAGCTTGTCATAATTCGTCACGATAGCAATCTTGGTGCTAGGAAACTCATAGGCATGCAACCTGTTGCCAGATTCTATGGCTGGAAGGGCTCTGCATTTGGTTTAATGCTCTGCTGTAACAGTGCTGAAATTCTTTGTAACTTCGGGATACGGAACACCACAATTTATTTTGCACATGTTTGGCTGGTCATGGGGAACAGTGGGAAAGAAGACTTCTGGGTGTCTCAGAGTTGATACCATGGGCTAATGACTCACAATAAGAACCACCCCTCACTCACCTACTGTGTGCCAGGTGCTGTACCAATGCTCACTCTCACTGTGCATTTCCTCTCTTAATCTTATTTTCATGTCCCTCTTAGGTTATTATTTTATGGTTCTTATTTTGTGTAGCAGAAAATGAATATTTGTAAGATTAAGACAGCAACCCGAGGACAATGGAGCAAAATAAATAGTGATTCTGCTGTGTCCTAGATTGGCCTCAAACTTGCGGTCTTTCTGTCTTGGCCTCCTGAATAGCTGGGGCAACAGGCTTGGGCCACCACAGCTGTTTCCAGGGAACTTTTATCATCTGCGCCTCTGGTTTGTGAAAGGTGACTTGGAGCGAAACCAAAATCATGACTTAACTATAAAGAACTGGTCGGTAGACAAGGAGTACATGGGACAGGGCATCTACCCTGGTGGTAGATGAGAGTAAGATTGGATAGGTGCTGCGAGACAGTGGAGATGAAGCCCTCAGAGAATGATTTCTCCTCAGTTTCAGAGATGTTGGCACAAGAGGCTGAGTCTGAGCCAGGCTGTGCTGGTGAAGAAGATGCCTGTTCTCCTTTGGAACCTACCATTCCTTGCCCCAGCAGATCTAGGGGACACACCTTCCTGGACTCCATACTCCCCAGATCTCTAAGATGTTTGGGGAACAAATGGTCTCCTTGCTTCCTGTGGTTGCTTAAGTTGTAAACAATTGTTTCCCCATCATTCTGCTCAAAAATCTACATTTATTTGCCTAAAGATCCTTTCTTTAGATTGATAAAGTTACCACAAAGGATGTTTGTTGAACTTTTGTGACTATATAAAAGTTGAATGCTTTGGTGACTGAGCTGCTGGTCCTTCTGTGGTACTGTGAGGTCTGATTATGCACAGGTCCCAAGCTGGGCAGGCTTCTAGACTGACAACCCGGTCATTATCAGCCACTTGGAACTCAAAGGTCAGCCTCTGGTCCCATCATTATGGCCCAAAATACAAAACCACAAGGGCAGGAAACACAGCAATGCAGAAGGAGGCTCCAGGATTATTTATCTCAAAGGCGACAGTGTATGAGATCTGAAAAATACACTGAATGTTTAAATGGTAAAAAAAAAAAAAAAAAAAAGCATTATAATAAAAGACACATTCCCATCAGTGGGCCTCAGAATCCTCCCTCTGACTTGAGACACACTCATCCCATCATCCCTGTCACATGCTGAACCGGCTCTGGACATCCTCTTCCATGAGTGTCTTTAGTTGTACTGTCACGGCTGCCTTTGTGTCCTGAATTGATCCAAAATGTTTGCTTTTCATGGTCATCGTGACCTTGGGGATGAGCCAGAAGACATACAGTGGATGAATCAAGTGGGTGAGGACGCAGCAGAGTGTTCTTGGGAGCACGTGTCTCCATTGGATGCCACTCAGTGGCACAGTTCTTATTTCTGGTGGCTCTTTGGGGACGGCACTCACAAAAGAAGATGTTCAGAGTTGCTTTGGAAAGTGGCAAGAACATTAGAGCACGTGTGTTCAAAGTGCAGAGGGGGTTAGAGGCATTGTGTCCATTATGATACATTTTCCTAAAAAATTTAAGCATTCATTTTATATTTTGATCAACTTCTAGGGAGGTAATGTTAGGCTTTGGGGGCTCAGCAGTGCCTATCGCATTTGTCTGTGCTATCCTGCTAGATACTCTGTCTCCTCGCTGTTATTTGTGCAGACTTGGTAATCTAGACACAGTTCTCCGCTTGCCCCTCCCACTGCGACGCACCACGGCTTTGTCTCGGGGGCACCTCTTGTGTGTGTGAAAAGGAGGGTGAGGATCAGCCTCCAGGAGGCATGAGGGTCATGGCCTTTGGCGTCAGATAAGCCCGGCTCAAGCTGTGGGAGATAAATTACTGTCTTGACTCTACTACTCTCACCTGTAAAAGGGGGAGAACTTGCTGCAGGATTGTAGAAAGGAATAAAATGGGAGGAAGGAGTAAAAGTGTCCATACATCTTTCAGCATGGTTTGTGGCATATTATGAAAAATAGATGGAATTGCGTGTCCTCATTACTTCCAAGGACGGCGCAGGAGTCCTCGGGCAAGCAGTGGCAGTGAGCACAGCACGATCTCTCAGCTCCAGGGGTTATGGAGACGTCGACACCAGCAAGAGGGAGAGGAGATGCTGACTGTGCTCACCCCAGTGTCCCCCTGGGTCCTTCCTCCCTAGCAGACAGGTCAGGGGTCTATGTAATCTGGAAAGCTCTGGAAGAAGCTAGACGTGTGCCCAAGGGGGCCAGGGGAAGATCATGTATGTTCCACTTGTGCAGAAAGGGGGACAAGGGGCCGGCATGAGGACACTGGTGGTCCTGAGGGGCCCAGAAGGCTCCTGGGCCTCAGGGGGCCACGCTGGCCCCTGGGTTGGTGCTTCACGTGGGTAACTGCACGTACAAACTTGTGTGTGGACTAGCGGAGCAAACCTGCGATGAGAAGGGCCAGATGGCCCCCCGAGGGCAGCGGTCACCTGAAAGTTCACTCTCTTTGTCCGCTTGGTCCCCTCCCTGCACTCTGAGGAGCCTAACGCAGTTGTACCTTGTTCTCCCTTCGCACTAACTGGCAGAGAGACACTAGTTCAGTCCACTTCAGCGTCCGTGCTGGAAGAGGTCGGCCGCACCCTCCTACCCGGCGGGTCCAGCGGCCTCCGGGAATCACCCACCCTGGTGGGCCAAAGCTCTAGACTGGTGAGTGGAGGGGCCCGCTGCAGGGGCTGCTGCCCGACCCTTACCTGGTGACGGGCCAGGCATCGTTTCACTCGGTCTAATACAACTTCCCCTCCGCTCCCAGGGAAGGACCGGATGCTCTTTGAATGACTTTACCTCAGAGATGACTTTAATTCAAAGCCATTTGGGAGCGGCCTTGTGGAGAGGCTCCCTCCGCGAATGCTCCCTGCCCCCGCATCTCCTTTTGGAGCGGAGATCAATAGCACGCGGTTTATCACGACCATCAGTCCCAACTTATTAGACAGCAATATCCCTCCCCTCACACACACACCTTGTTGTTATCTCTGGTGGGAAATGGCTTGACTTTGAATAAAAATAAAAATGACACGGGGGCTTTTACGGCTTAATTTTACAGAGGAGTGTGTCTCTTCCCCAACGAGTGAGAGCGCGGTCCTCTCCGAGGCGTCCTCCGAGAGCCTGTGTTCTGGAGGGACGGTTACCGCTCAGCCCCGCAGGACTCCTCCGCAGAAGCGAGCGGAGAAGGGTGCGCAGCGGGGCAGCCGCCCAGGCCAGGCGGGGGTGGTCCGGGGAGGGCGGGTGTGGCCCGAACCTGGAGGATCTCGCTGCGCTGAGGCTGCGGTGCTGGTGCGGGGCTGGGGGTGAAGCCGGGCAGGCCGGAGCCGCTGCACGGGGCTCGGGTCGGAGCAGCCCGGAGGCGCGTTCCCATCCCGGGCCACACGTCGTCGGCCGCAGCGCGGAGGCGCCGGCTCTGTCCATCCCCCTGCAGTGTGCTGAGGCCTTGGCCGGCAAGCGCGCATACGTCCTGCCCGACACGTTCCCCTTCTCTCTGCACCCTTCCCCGCAGCCATGTGCTGGCCCCGGGGTGCAGGGGAGGAACCGTAGCTGCGTGTCCACGTGGCGTATACGTGCGGCTGCGAGATCCGTCCGTCCTGTGCCTCGCATTCTGCCCTCCCTCCCCGCTCTGCTGGTCCAGGCCCACTGCCTTCAGATTGGGTGCAGATCTGGGGCGGGGGAGGGAGGGAGGGCGTCGAGTCGAGGCATGTAAAGAGAGCGGCGGGCAGCGCGTGGCTGGGGCTGTGAGGGTCCAGCGGCCCCCAGGTCCCCCGGGGGGGGGGGAGAGGAGGAAAGAAGGGCCAAGGAGGTCAGGAGATCTGGCCTGGAGGGAGCACTTCACTGCAGTGTGAAGAAGCGAGAGCCTGTGAGGAACCAGGGCCGTAAGTTGAAGGGAAGGGAGACAGCTCCTGGTGAGAGAAGACCTGGCCAGATGGGGAGGCTTGTGAGAGCAGGGAGCACTCTGAGGCCGTGTGTACAAGTGGAAATAAACCCGCTGACCTTGTTTCATGCCAAAACATTCACTAAGTATCTGCTATGTACCAAGCCTTGGTCTCAGGTACAAGGTAGCAGTCCTGAAACAGAGTCCTTAGTCTCAGGGAACGTCTTCATAGTGGGAGAGAGAGAGACATAAATAAATGCAAATATGGTACAATACGCTAGGTGTGCTGTTATATACAAGAATTTTCATATAAAAAACCTTGGGTGTGAAAGTCTGTGTGAAAATAGTGACTGGCAGGGTTTAGCTTGTAAAACAAATATAAATTTCAATTCTGCTGGAGAATAAGTATCATCAGACTGGCTTCCAGAAACCAGCATCTCATACCATGATGGCTGCTCCTGGGAGAAATTATATCCTTGGAAAGGAGCAACTTGTTATGTTCTGAACTAAGAAGAGAGGGGGAGATGGTGGTTAACTCCTCTCTCTGAAAACCACAAAGAGTTCACGCGGTCCCCTGGGCAAACACAGCGTTCTAGAGCCACAAGTTCCATTGCCTGTGGAATGTAGCAGGTAGGACAGTGAAGTAACCAGTGTGCTGAGCTTATCAGGAGCTGTCCATTGTACTTACATTAAAGATGACTACAGGCTGTGCTGTTTGGTAGACCACATAAGGCATTACTTTTTTTTTTTTTTTTTTGGTCTTTGCTTTTTGAGACAGGGTCTCGCTTTGTAGTTCAGGCTGGCCCTGAGCTCACTATGGTGCCCAGGCAAGCCGCCGTGAACTCAGCAATCCTCCTGTCCCTGCCTCCTGAGTGCTGGGATGACAGGCGTGAGCCACCACATCCGGCACTGTAGTATGCGGTGTTGATTGTTGGTGGGCATGTCTCCATGCTCAGCATTATATGTGGTCACTGGGGTTCGAACTCAGGACCTTGTGCTTGCGAGGCAGGTGCCGGAACCACTGAGCTAACCCTTCGGCCCCATAAGGCATTACTTTTAACATGCAATTAACAAGTAGTTTCTGAGCTAATATTCATGTCTGCTTCCATGCCCAGGAGAGCCTCGCCACTGGTCTTAATTGCCGCCCCATAAATAAAGACCAGCTAGAAGAGTTATTGACTGTCAACCACAAACCTTTTAGCTGTTACAACAGTTGTATTCACAGCAACAGAAAACAATTTTGGAGTGATCCGGGGAGCTGAAGAAGTCACTCCAAGCTCAGCATAGCAGCCACAGCTACACCTCCAGCCCTTGAGAAGCTGAGGAGGATTAGAAATTCAAGGCCAGCCTGGGCTACCTAGACAGACCTTGTCTCCAAACAGTCACTCCACTCTTTCTCTTTCTTTGAAGTTACTCTCTTCAGCTCTACACTGCTTTCATCCTTTCACTGCAGCGGGATAAGCCGGCTCCCTCCTCTCCGGCCACAGCACTGTCCCTGGGCTGTGTGGGACCGTCCCGTGCCATGGAAGTTTCTGATCAAACTTTGCTTCCTCATAGAGTGCTTCCTGGCCACCTCTGAGGGCAGCTGCTGGGCATCACTGGGTCGTGTTACCTTTTACTACTCTTCATCTTCTCACTGGCATTATGTGGTCTCATCTGTTTTCTTTCATGTCTATTTATTTCCCTTATCAAAGGCCAAGCTCTATGAGGACAAGGGCGGTGGGCAGTTCTCTCAGTGCCTAAAACAGTATTTGCCCAGTAGGAGGAAGTGACAAATATTTATTCCATTAAATTCAAGAATGAATGAATTCTACAACAATCTGTTAACTTAATGGTTTTATTAAAATTGAAAGTATGAAGTCAATTTAAGAAAAGGCTCAACACTTTTCCTTCCCCCGCCTCCTGTCTCCCTTTGGCGAGAAAGAAGGAGAGCTGGAAATAGAATGGGAGAAGTTTCTGTAAATTTCTGGTAACCATAGAGACGGTGATTTTAGTTTATTAATCTCATGCTCTTAAGCAGGCTGGGCCCCATGGTGATTTCTCCAAATTGCTCAGTGCTGGTTATCCTGCAGCCTTCCTCATTAAGGAAGAGCAGGTCCATTCCTACCCTGCAGCAGTTTAATCACTGATGGGCAGAAGCCCAGCACTATTACACTCATTATTACGTCTTCCAGCCTGGCCGCACCTCCCACATTTGAGCAACAGAACATGGTCACCAGCCCTAACACCTGGGGGCTTCAATGGCAGGTGGTAGATGTGAGCTACCTTCTCCCCAAGCCCCGAATTTGGGATGGGGCTGAAGTCACTGCCCTGTCCTTAAAGGCAGATCTCGGTGCTGCCTGGGACAGCACTTAGTTTCAACCAGGAAAAAGCACCAACATGGCTCCCTGCTCTCGAGGCTATGCTTTCAGAGGAAAGGTGATGCCCTTGGGGCCATGGCACCCCTCCTGTCTAGCATCTTCTGGGGGTGTAATATCAGGTTTGTTTGTTCCTTTTACATGTTTGCCTGTTGTTCTTTGAGTAATGGCTTCAGGGAAGACTTTCTTCCATGGGTCTCTTCTTCAGAGAAGAGTCTGGACCCTGATGGCACAGACGGGGGTGAGCTTCTGCGTTGGCAGCTCTCTGCGGTGCAGCTGTTGGGGAGCTCTCCACTCAGGGGCCTCGGTGTCATCTGTGAATGAGACTGACCGGGTCCTTCCGTCCCTCACTTGTGTCGAGTCTCTGACAGTTGCTTCAGCCCGATTCCCAGACTAGATCATGAGTGAAGGATGAGCAGAGGAAGGGCCCGAGCAGGATGGCTGCTGGAGCGAAGGGGAGTGTGTTTGCTGATAGAAATCTGGGAAGAGACACTCTTCCTCCCAAGGCTGGTCCACTCTGGCCAGTGTTAGGAAATCCTAAGACTTGGTCTGGCTACATTTTCCATCCCGTTGGTTTAGAAATACTGAGTCACCCTTCCAGGGAACACTCAGAGATGGTGGGCAGGTGCCAGATGTTGTGCTGTGTGCTTGGATCCAGCTGCCTAGCTGGCCTAGGCACTGGCAGGGTCTACAGTGTGGGACGAAGAGTTTCAGTCATTGTGGGTCTTTCTGCTGCACATGGAAGGGTCATTGGGTGACTGAGAAGAGGAATCTGGATTTCTGAGTCCCCTACAGCCAGCTGGAGTGAAACACAGGGTGGGGTGCACTGGGTGCCTCCAGCTCAGTGGCCAACAGATCCAGGAGCTCGGCTCTTCTCCTTTGCAGGTGCCGCAACCTGTCGTTCCCCAACAGCCTGCCGGAGGTGAGCATCGTGTTCATCTTTGTCAACGAGGCTCTCTCGGTGCTGCTGCGCTCCATCCACTCCGCCATCGAGCGCACGCCCTCACACCTGCTCAAGGAGATCATCCTGGTGGATGACAACAGCAGTAATGGTGAGTGCCCACCTCCGCTTCCGGTTTTCATTCTCTTAAGGGTCTTGGTGAGCATCACCTCGCTAGCATGTCATCTTAGGTACACTGCCAGTCACTGTTTTCTGTGAAGCAGTGATTCATTTAGAGTCCTTGGCCTGGAGGATTGTTGCGTGGTACGGTGTTAGCAGGGATGGCGCTGGTGGTGGAGGTTGTAATGGTGTTGATGAGGGGATGGCAGTAGATGTGTGAGCCAGTGACAGTGACAGAGCTAGTGAAAGTCTAGCGACTATGCTGGATTCCCAGTGCCCTACTCCATCTGTCCCTAGCAAGGTCCCAGGTGACCTGCAGATGCAAATGTTGAGGTCTTTACATCACTGTCTGTCTTTCTCCAGCCACAGCAGTTACCTCTGCCCCTTGGTACACACCCAGTAGCCTCTGATCCCACATATGTCACTCCCATAATTCTCCAAATTTAAAGACCATATGTGGGGACAGTTTAGAAAGTTGTTCTTGATAGGACCATCTCTATGGATGTGTTTCCAGTTGTATGTGCTTTTTAAAAAATAGGTTATCAAATCAGAGCCCCTGGGCTTGTGTTATCTTTTTGAGTCTTTTCTGCTGTAGGTAGTAAATTTCCCAGTGAATCAGTTGCTGTAATGAGATAGGCAATGTGTGATTTGTTAGCAATTAAAGCTGAACCATATCAAATAATTGAAATGCATTTAATCTCCATAAGCAAATTTTTATGTAGTAAGAAGTACAAGAGCAATGCTGAGACGGGATTTTAGAGCTTTCCAAAGGGCATTGTTCATGAATCACTGGACTGATTGTTGCATAAAAGATGGAAAAGGTATCAAGGACATTAGCCAACAGGCAGTATAGTTCCCAAGAAACTTGTGTCTCATGAGGGAGTCAGGAAGAGCCAGTTCCCTTCTCTGTCAGCTGTCTCCCATCACTTTGCTTGGCCCTAGAGATACTCCCACCCTTCAGGGGCTCGCGGCAGGCAGCCCGTGCACTGCCTTTCAGCTCCCCCGGCCTGCTAGTCTCTTTTCTCCTTCCTTTGTAAGGATGCAAGGGATGAAGGATGAGAACATCCGGAAGCAAGATGTCCCCTGTTGCACGCCCTCATATACCAGAGCAGGGAGAAAGACATATAAGGAGGAAGGATTTCTTCCCCAGGGGGAGAAGTTTATCAGGCCCTTAAGGAGGCCGCTTGTCTTTAATCCGTACCGAAAGTTGAGGAAAGCTTGATATGACACTTGAAAGACTGAGTTGTATTTGAGAAACTTGGAAGAAGAGAGCAAGTCAGATGTAGAGGGTGGGCTAGCTCAATTTAAAAGTTTGGATTTTATTTTGTTAGGGATGGTTACCACTAAAAGTTTTTGGTCAGAAGAGTAAAGTTAAAGCTAGACCATCAAGGTTGGTCAACACGATGTCTCTAGGGATAGGGGGAGCTGGAACCAAAGAGTGGGGAGGCTAGTACTGCACAACAGACAAGGAATCCAGGGGCCCTGAGTTATGGGGTATGGGGGAGGTCAGGCCAGACACAGTCCTGAGAAATATTGTGAAGGAAGTTTCCATTGGAGATGCCAATGCCAGGTGGGCCACAGTGGGGCAGGTCAATGAGAACTGCGAGGTGCAAGTCGGGTGACCCAGAGGCTGGGGGTGAGTTCCCCTGGGGAGGGAGGTGGGGGAGTGGTGTATTTACCCATGGGCGATTTGTGCAAGAATGAACCCTTGGGAGGTTTCAAGACGAAAGCTCTGGAGGGTTTTGTGGTGATGGTACGGTTTTGTGGTTTTATGGTGATACAGTGAAGTACCTTGATTGTGGCAGTGGTTACTCAGGCTACACATGTGTTTAAACTGCATGCAGCTGTACATGTGAGGACCTAAATAACTACAGAGGTCTGAACACGCCTTGTGGAGTGCAGCAACATCTGTGTCCTGGCTTTGGCAGTGCACTGTCCTTGTGCAAACTGTTACCACCAGAGAGACTGTGGAAAGCTGAATGTACATTTGATGGATCTTCAATTCCTTCAAAATTTAAAGTTAAAAAGAATAAACCGAAGTACCTCCCAGAAGATCCTACGTTATCAGGTAGAATCTGGACATCACTGTTTTAAAAGCACGCTAGATGATTCACAGCTTTCGCTGAGAGGTTGTGTCTAAATACACCACATGTGGACAGCTTGATACTCGCTCATGTTGCCTCTCAGTGAGCAGTGTGAAGGAGGGAAGAGTTTTGCGGTGAAGCTGGAAGTCCTGGGTTCAGGGACTCTGCAAAGCAGCTGTGAGACCAGGGAGAGACCCTCAGCTTGCTCAGCCTCAGTTCTTGCTCTGTGAAAAGGGGACGGCAGTCTGCCCTGCTTGCCTCGCCTGTCTGCCGTGGTAAACATGTGACTGAACTGAACAGTCCACGTCATTGCCTGCAGCCTCCGGCACTTTTCCAGAGGCCTTGACACAGCCAGTGACCCGCACAACCAGAGCTCAGGAGAGGACAGGAGGGAGGCTCGGCTTTGGAGTATTGTGGAGAGCAAAGGAAAGCATCTGCTGCAGGGACAGAGGGTCAGGACAGAAGAGGAAAGGGAGGAAAGAAGGGGAAATAGAAAGGCCAAAAACTTGAGAGAATATTGAGAGTGAGATATTCAGGGCCCCGAAGGATGGGTCACAGAGTGAGAGACAGAAAGAACAGCCACAGCATCTGAAGGACAATATGGCCCCGCGATGGAGGGAATTTCAGCAGTCATAGGCGTGCAGAAGGTGGAAGGACAAGGCATCCGGGAAGAAGCCCCTGTAGTCGGCAGGTGCCGATCTCAGCACTAAGGAAAGGCTTGGGGTGGGGGGCAGTAGAAGCCAGACAGAGAATAGCCGACAGAGGCCACAGAGTTTTCTGCCAAGGATATTAATTATGGAGGAGAATCTCTAGCTAAGGCGAGAATGCAGGCAATGTTTATCAAAAATAAAAAATAAAAATCATGATAATGCACAGCAAGAAATAATCTTACATCATGACCCAGAATGACATACATACTCGTGCCCATGCACACAAGATTGAAGCAGAACTTAAGAAGTAATACCTCCTCTTACAGTGTGCACAGCACCGTGCTATTTTCTATTGTGTTCTGTTCTATGCTATTCAATTCTGTTGCACTGCATTTTATTCTGCTTATCTCTATTTTCTTTAAAGGCAGGTTGTTCTCAAAACCCTGAGTGACATTAGATTCTCTTAGAGACCTGTTAAAATATTCAGAGGTGACTCAATGGGTCCACAAGGGCCCCTGGGCCCCTTGAGGCTTAGGTCTGGAGCAGGGTTTCTGTGGAGGGAGAATACAATGGATCTGGGTCCTGAAGACCAGGGTTGCCCCTGGGGAGAAAAACAATCATCTTTGCCCCACTCGGGGGTGACAGATGACTGACTACGGGGATAGCTGGAGGTCATAGTGGGTGCTGGGAGCACGCATAGCAATAGCCTCTGTCCTGGGCCTTGTGCAGGCAGGGCCCTGGCAGGGGTCTGGTCCGCCTTGAGTCCCCGGGTGACTGGGTCACAGAGGGGAGCTGGAGGAGGGCTGCCTAGACCAGCCTGAGCTGAAGTCCCCTGAGGACAGACATCACCTCAGCCTTGGGACATGCGGAAGGACCCTCCTGCCAGCTCGGTCTACCATGAAGCAGCTACAGATCTACCTCGGCTGGATCTATTTCAAGGAAGTGCTTCTTCTAGGCATTATGTCAGCACAGGACTTTGATTTATTCTTAGTCAGGCTCATCAGCATGGTCCCACAAACATCCCTAGAGTATGGAAAAAATGATGGATCGTGTCAGGCCTCTGCCACAAACACAGAGTAGAATAATGGAGGCTCATTTCCAGTCTCAGTTCTGCCACTGCCCAGCGAGTCCCTGGGCTTCAGTTTCCTAAGGTATCATGTAGCGTCTGCAGACAGAGTGGCTGGGGGTGACCTGGAGGAATAGGGACCCTGTTCTGGAAAAGCAGCGGGTGCAAAGTTAAAATGACAGTAATGCAAATAACAGTAGCCACAATGACAACAAGGCGGGCTCAGTGTGGGGACACCGCTACCTCTCTGAGCCTGCACCTGGCAGGAACAGCAAAGAGCCTGGCGTCAGCCATCTTTCCAGTTCTAGCTCTTTCTAGTATCTTCCTCGCGGTGTGCTCTTAACCCTGTGAACCCTATTCTCCTTATCTCTAAAATGGAGATGTATGAGTCCTACCTCTGGGATGGTCTGGCGGCTTGGATGAGATAAGGCCTGATGGAAGGGATGTCAGTGTTCAAAATTCTAAATTAAGCAGCGACACAGAGCCTCAGAGGGTCTCCCTTCTTCCCAGTCTTCATTACAGGCCCTTGTGTGGTGTCTTCTTCCTCCCCTCTGTCTCTGGCTGCACCTTCGCTTGGGGAACAGGCCTCGGCTTCCTCCAGCTAGGAAAACGGTAGCCAGTCCCGCCGCCTTCATCACCGTTTCCAGGGGCCTCTGAGGGGCCACGGGGACCCCCGCGCTCTGCCTCCTTAGCAAACAGGCTTGATGAGACCCACTTTTTCAGGACTGGCTTGTCGGGAGGAGGATGTCGCTCTGCAGTAACAGTCTCAAATGGTAGCGCTTGAGCTGGATTAGAAACATGGAATTAGAAATACTAGAAATGCATGCCTGCCCATTGGCACTGCATGTGCCTTCCACCCGCAACACTCTGATCTCCCTTCTCCATGCCTGCATGGCCTCCCTCTACCTCTTTGGGATTAACTCAAATGCCATGTTAGGGCCTCACTGAGCTGCTCCATTTAAAAGGCAGCCTTGTGTCTGTCACAGCCCACCTTTCCTCACTTCCTTCCGTCTGTAACACCTGCTGCCGTCTGTGGGGACTGAACTCGCCTGTTTCCTTGCCCTAATTGCTCTGTACAGTTTCCCTCTGCCCTTGGCTGTTAAGTTCCAGGAAGGTGCTGCTGTCTGAATGCCCCCTTTCTATGGCTCCGGCATCTAAAATAGTGTCTGGTCTGTGCAGGTCCTCAGCACATATTGGTTCGAAGAAAGGATGAGTGAATCTGCGTTCTGCAGACCTGGGACCGGCCTGGGATCTGCATTTTCGCAAGCTTCCTGGGGCATTCTGGGGCAGCGGGACACTGGGAGTCACTGCTCTGTCCGCGCTGCAGTGGGGCAGGCTGGGACAGCAGCTTAGTCCCCAGCTCCCCTCCTGCAGCAGGCACTGTGAGGGAGGCTTCTGCGGCCCTCCCTGTCTTGCAAGCAGATGGCGGGAGCGCAGACGACAAGAGGTGGAACGCGGAGCAGGTGGGTGACGGTCTGGATTCCTGGACTTGGTCTGGACTCAGTTCCTATCCCAGATTCAGAGGACCAAACTTATGTCTCCCTGCCCTGCGTCGCCAGCTGCTGCTGGTACTCCTAGTAGTCCTCCACAGCGTCCCTGCTCTGCAGTTCAGGAGCCATGTTGCTCTCCCTCGGCTCCTCCTCCTTGTTATGGTGAGAAAATGGGGGTGAAGAAAGCTCAGAGCCTCCTGCTCTTAATTACTGTGCTTCTCAGCAAATCCCAGGGGGCCAGTGTCTTCAGCTGGGACTGCATGACGCAACTTCTAGGGGCTCCGGAGGGAGGGACGCCCTGGGATCTTCAGCTCAGAGAAGCATCTCCGTCTTTGATTCTTGACATTCACTCGCTCAGTCACTCGGTCATTCAGTCCACCCGCAAGTTTTCAGCAGCTGCGTACTCTGTGGGCTCCTATGTGCCACACATGTGCAGGAGATCAGTGGACATGACTCTATCAGGTTCCCTCTCCTGCGGTCCCGCGGACACCCAGTCCCACAATTCCGCTACCCCTAATTTGGTCACAAATATTTTCTTGTTTTTTCCCAGTTTCTGTTTCCTTTTTAAATTCATGTCCTTTCAGTGAATGTCCAAACTGCACACCTTTCTTTCCTACCACTTGGGATTTTGAGATTAATCTGAATTTTGTAGCTAGAAGTACATCAAAGCCATGGCAATGTCAGGTATTCTTTGAAGAATCCCATTGGTTAGTGGTTTGCACGTCACAGTGAGGTGTGGGGCTGAAGTCTGTCCCAGGCTGTGGATCTCCTTTGCTCAGGCTCCTGTCTCTTTGCACTGGCCATATTTACACAAACTCTTTTAAATCTTTTTGCCAAGAGAAGGCATAGAACTATACAGGCTTCAAGAGGCAGGCAGGGTGGAGCTTTCCCTCAGTGTCAGAGGGGCAAACAGGTGGCTAAAAGTCCACAGAAGCCACGGTCAGCTGATCAAATCCCAGCCCCCTCTCAGTGGGAAGCTGAGGACCTGTGCAGGGCAAACACCTGCCTGTGTCTGCGGTCTGTGTGGCAGAGCTCAGCTAGAGTCTGGGTCTTCTGTGCCCAGCCACAGTCCCTCCTTCTCCCCGCGTTGTCCCCTTGCTTTGTCCTGACTCCAGGGCTCTGCTTCTCTGCACTCTGCATGGGCATGGTGGCCCACAGCCAGGCAGCCCTGGGTCGGGTGGCTCAGGACTTGTGTCCTGTTTAACTAGTTACTTTCCCATTACTGGGACACAACTTAAAGAAGAGGAGGTTTATTTAGCTCACAGATTGTACGAGTGTTTCAGCCCCAAGTACACTGGTGCCAAGGCAGGGTAGCAAGGCAGAGGAAGCTTGCTTATGGCATGGCAGTCAGGAAACGGAATACAAGGGAAGAAGGAGGGAGATACAGCCTTCTAGGCCACCGTACTAGTGACCCACCTCCTCCAACCAGGCCTCACCTCCCAAAATCACATTTAGCTATAAACTCATCAGTGGACTCGCCCCCATGATCCAGTCCCTTCCCAAAGCCTCACCTCTGAGCAAATGAAGCTTTGGGGGCCATCTAGATGTAAACCATGACATTAAGCTTCTTGTGGGAATGAAAATCTTGTCATACTGCAGCCTATTCGTTCTCGCTGAGCTCCATTGTGTCCCAAGTCTCTGTGCTCCGCCCAGGCTGGGTGAGGGAAGCGCATGCATGGCTCACGTGTTCTGGACCCCTCCACCTCTCTGGGTCCTATCTGGTGTTTTCCTCCTGATCACTGTGGGCAGTTGTAGACTGGGTGAGAGGAACCCCACGTGGTAGTCCCGTATCTCCCTCTCCTAGAAGTCACACACTCATATTTGTGGAACAGAAGAATCACAAACCAAGAATAGCCACAACCCCCTGGAGAAGCTGTGGTCAGTTCTCTGTCAAATGAGGAAGCTAAGTGTCACAGAGGCTAGGGGCAAAGTGATCAGTGCCCAAGGCCACACACCACCAGAAGAGAACAGAAGTGCACCCCACATCCTCTGGCTCTGGGGCCCATGTCTCTTCTCAGAGCTAGGACCTTGGGACACAGGCTTCTCCCTCTCTGTTTCCCCTCGACGGCAGCCCTGTTGCTACTTCAGGGAGGCCAGACCAGAAGAAGCAGATGAGTACTACACCTCCCAATATGGTAGACCTGTGTCCTGATGTTCCATTGTGGATTAGTCCGGCACAGGGACCCAGTGGTACAGGCGATGGCTGGAGTCCTAGTCTACTTCCCCAAGGCCTCACAGACTCCCCAGGCTGGCCTGAGGCACTGGCCAGACCAGCACCCCGCTTCTGCCTCTGGCCAGGGATGGGATTCAACCCCCACTGCCCCAGGCCTGAGGCTCAGACTAGAATGACTTTCTGCATCGCCGCCATGTAGGCAGAGTCCTTCCCAGCCCTCTGGCTCACAGCACTCACATGGGCCAGAGTTATTTGAAGTACTTTTACCATTATCAGTGTCATTTTGTGTAACAAGGAAACAGACACAAGGAATTCATGGAATTTATCCAGAGTCCCACAGAGGTTGGGAAGTGAACCCCAGCTGCCTGGTTTAAGAGCTTACACCCTTGATCATTAATGGGCTGCCTCTGGTTCATCTTAAGTTTCCAATACAAAAAAGATTTATATGAGCTTTGTCCTCATTCATTTCCTCTGTCCCCTCTGGGGAGAGAAATGCTGGGCAGTGGGGCCAGTGGAGAAAAGACAAATAAGAAATGTAAGAGAATGGCCTCGCTGTCTTCTCGCTGAGCTTGCTGCGTTGCTTCTAGGTTCGGGTCAGTGGGAGAGGTAACGGACAGGTTACCAGCCACACTTGAGGTCACCTTGTCAGAGAGGTTGCTTTCCCTCTCTTTTGAAATAGGGAGAAGCTGGCCTGCCTGTGTGTGCATGTGTGTACGTGTCTGTGCATGTGCCCCATACATGCACGACTGTATGTGCATTACACATGATAAGCATGTGTGTTTGCATGTATGCACGTGCATATGTGTGCACATGCATACAGCCATATGCACATATTTTTATATGTCCAAACATGTCCATGCAGATATGCAGATGTGGACCTGTGCATATATAGCTGTGCAATGATGAGCATGTAAAAATAGTGTTTACATGTGTGGGGAAGCACATATGTACCCAGGGTTATATATGCTTATGTGAATAGTGGTGTGAAAATCTCCCTCACAGTATTTTGAGCCTCTTCTACCACCCACCACTACCTGGTGACACCTTCAAAATTGCACAACTCTAAATCCCTGTTATTTTAAATTATTGATAAGAAAAAAAGAAATCACAGTGTGGTAGTGAAAGAGAACTAGAACTTTTAAAATGCTTGCTGCCACCAGCTGCTGGGCTCCCCTACACCCCTGCAAAACCCCATCGTCCCTGGGCTCAGAGCCCGCCTAATCATTGTTTAATGTTTCAAAGATGATGTCCTACACAAGAGATGCTCATTCTGTGCTGTAAAACCAGCAACAGCTTTGCGTGCAGCTGGAATAATTGCAAAAACTTAAAAAAGGCAGAGGAAAAGAATGGTCTGACAGTATTGTGCTTTATGAAGCTTAAAGAATCCCATATAGCTAATTGAATTACAACCAAGACTCAGGCAGCTTAAAGGTATTTACACAGCCAGGCACATGGGCCGTCAGCCCCAGCGCTCCCGGCCTGCTCAGCCTAACGCTCTTGTCACTGCCCAACCCAGACCCTCTGGCCCTCTGCCTAGGTGGGCCAGCCCAAGGCTGACAAGGTGGCAGCAATGCGGAGGTTAAGGCACTTGGCACCGGGTTCTGCCTGGGTGTGCCCCTCTGTCCTTTGCTGCCCAAGGCCGCTGCCACCCACCACATTGTTTATCACCAGGCCTGGAAGGTACCTTGGGCAAGCATAGATCTGTGTCCCCAAGTGCCAGCCAGCAGCACTCTCCCAAGCCATTTCTTAATGACTAGTATAACTCTTGAGCTCCCGGCTGCTCAGAGTAGCACAGGCTTCCCCTCCCTGCTGATTCAAGCCCTGGCTCCAGGCTTGGGCTCTGCTTCTGCCAGTGACTCTAGGGATGGAAGGATATCGAGTCTACATCTCTACAGGTTCAACAGTGTCGTTCAGCCTGTATCTCGGGGCTGCTTCCCATGGTTCCGCTGGTTGGACCCTTCCTCTGGCACACAGACCAAGGCCGCGTGGCAGGGAAAACATGTAGCCCAGCTCTTAACCTGCTAAACCGCATCTTCCTCAGCCTGGCCGAGGAGTCCCTTTATTCAGCTTGCTGTCCCAGAGGTGCTCTCTGTGCTGCACCTCAAAGTGCCTTATCAAAGTAGGAAGGGGCCGGGCCCCGGCCTCTGCAGAGACTAGAAGCAACTTCTTCTTTCCAGTGAGTAGTCTGGCTGTCAGAGCGTCTACAGCTTAGGGTGGCTTCCCTGTCCCTGCCGGCTCACAAATCCCAACTTTCTTCTAGCTTCTTCAAGCTGGTCTTGTCCTTGGTCTTCTGCATGTGTTTACTACCAGTCTATAGCTCTCTGCTCAAATGTGGAGTGGATCGTTGCTCTGACAACCTGCTAAGCCCCTTAGCTGGGCCGTGGCTCCCTCTCTG
>PVIC010001182.1:0-67550 GCA_004025085.1 Thryonomys swinderianus
AGGTCACATCCAGTGTCCAAATCTTATTGTTATAAATACCCTGGGAATCCTCCTGTGCTGTCTGGGGCCCTGTGTTTCCTGTTTTTCTGGTGTTTACGCCTACCGTATTCAGATTTACTACTTTATTAAAGAAAGCATATTCTCTTCAAGCTTCCTAAGGAAAAGCACATGAGGGGTAGATTTTTGGACCTTAGTACATCAGAAAACATCTTTACTTTCTCATCACCAGCATGCCTGGTAGATAGTTTGGCTGGGTATAGTATCAGAAAGTAAAGCTCCCCCATAACTCGGAAAATGTCACTTCACTGTCTTTGAATTTCTGGTGTTGCTATAAGCAGACCAATGACATTATAGTTCAAATCCTACACATCATGTTTAACCTCCTCCATCATCTCTTTGTGTAATTTTATTATAGTCTGCCTTGCATCATGCTATGGTTTGGCTCTTAAATGTCCCCGAAGGGGTCGTGTGTTGGAAGCCTGAGCCCAGCATGACAGGCTCCATGGCTCCTGGGCATAAGTAAAAGACTGTTCGTCTACTGTAAGCGACAGCTGGGCAATTTGGCTTCTCACTGTGGCCCATGGCCAGCCATTCAGTCTGGGGGACCTGTTCTCTCACCTCTCCTCTTTTTCCTTTCCTTCCTTCCCTTTCTCTGCCTGTGTCTCTCTGTCTCTTGCTCTGTCTCTCTCTGTGTCTCTGCCTGTCTCTCTGTCTCTGTCTCTGTCTCTCTCTCTCTCTGTCCCCCTCCCTCTCTCTCCTTCTCCTATTCAGAATTTTGCTTTTTTCTTTACTGTGTTTCTTTCTCATCTGCTTTCTGGCCTACAATTTTTGGCATTACCTTTTGACTGTACTATTGAATTATCGCACATGTTATGTTTTATCTTTTCTCTAGCATATTCTCAGCTCTTTTTTCCTTTTCATGAGTACACTATCTCCTATCTCCAACCCTCATCATTTCTTCATCATTTCTTGAGATGTTATTCCTTCCCCCTCTGTATTTAGTTCTTGTCTTAGCCTAACTCCAGCTGCTGTACCGAAACAAGGTCTGCTGTGAGCTTGGCCATGCAGGAAGTCCCGGCTCCAGAGCTGGGTCCTGGCAGCCCCTCACCCAGGCTCCAGACGGGAGCCCACTCCTCGCCTAGCACCCAGCTGTCTCTGTGTGCCTTAGGGGAGCACTGCGCACACCCACTGCCGACCCCTCCCCCCAAGGCCCAGCCCCTCGTCACCTGGGTGAGGATTTCAGCCATGAACTTGAGAGGTACCCAAACATATTCAAGGTTCACTTTGCTTCTCTCGATATTTATTTTAATACTGAATCACCTGTTGCTTCTTGCTTCTCAGTATATATTTAAGGATGGACATTAAAAGCCCCATTGAAACCAGAAACAGAGTTAAAGGGAAAATTGCAAACCAGAGGAAACATTTCTTATATATGACAGGATAATGACCAATGTTTATACATCTAAAAAGCATGGGCCTTTTAACAAGGAAAAGATTTCAATAAAAATGGATACATGCCATAGATATTTAATTTTCAAATTATAAGCAGCTAATAGTATGCTAAACTGTTGAGCTACTGACAATATAAAGTTAAGCTATAATAAGATGCCATTTTAGCATCAAATCATTAAGGTTTTTCATAATTGTTTTGTTTTTAATACCAATTCCAAATGTAATGAGGGGAAATTATATTCTTTATAGCACTAGCAGGGCTATAAATTGGTGACAGTTTTCAGGAAAACAACTCACTACATGCACTAAATTTGGAAAAGGGTTACAGTCTGAGTGCACAATCCTTCTGATAGTTGTAAAGAAGTTTTCACAATTGCAGACATTCAACTTCACTCCAGGTTATTATATGGTAAACTGGACGCAGCACAAATGGCCACTGCAAGGGTCTCAGAGAGTGGACCCTGCCCAGCTATAAGGAACAAGGTCCTAAGAGCTCATTTATAGGCCGGGAAACAAGTTCATGGTCCATGGCTAAGTCAGTAGAAGACTGTATAAAAATAGAGATCACTGAAAATTATGTGTATGACATAGATGTATGTAGTGATTATTTGCTGAAAGTAGAAATATGCTGGCATTTATTTTCTTTTTCTTACATCTTTTTTGTAGTGTCCAGGTTAGCTACAATGACCAGAGTGTTCTGTGTATAATAAGACGCTCTGAGAAGCGACAGGAAGTAGAAGTGAAGGCTGCGGAGAGCTGCACAGCGGCTGGACTAACCTCGGAGTGCTAGGGAGGGCCCACCTTCCTCAAGGGACCCTGCACGTTCTGAGCCCTGCAGCTCTCGATGTCAGACAGGCAGGTTTGGCTTCTAGCATCAAGTTTTTCTTAGCCAAACATTCAGAGTTCTGCAAGTCTTGTCTGGACCGATTGCCAGTCCCTCTCTGGACAGCCACTGGCTTGGTATCCGCTATTCAGGGGCCCCAGGGCTCCCCACAGCTGACTGAGCGTGCATCAGCCTGCTCTCAGCTGGACATTCTCCTCCGACCCTCTGCCGTGCCTGGTCCACGTCCCCGGGGGGAGCCTCCAGCACGGGAGAGGGCGGGGCTGGCTGGTGACGGGGACGGTGGAGGCTGGGTCCTCGCAGCTCCACACTGCCATCCAGCCCGTCGTCCTGTGTGACATCCGGTTCTGCTCCAGCCGCACGCTGCCCCTGCCCCCAGCCCCTACCCGTCCCAGGTTCTGGCCCTCAGTGACCCCTGGCACCTGCCCTGCCCCCAGCACTCTGTTGGGCTCCTATGAATCGGTCCCCAGCATCCGTATGTTTCCAGACTCCAAAATGGCTCAACACTTCTTATTTGATGAGATCATCTTTCCTGTTCTCATCCTCATCGTTGATTTGTATCTTATTTTTCCTTCCGTTATTGCAACAAAATTTCACAAGGAGCAGAAAAAAATATCAGCATTCAGTCCAATACGTTTAACAGGAAGTCCCGTGGTATTTATACATCTCACTTCCATTCATAAGTGACACCGGGCACAGATGTCTCGCGTCAAAAGCACGAGTCTGGCAAAGTGAGTTAATGGCACCGCAGAGAGAGGAAGCTTGTGATGTCACCTGCACTCACCTGACCCAGGCAGGAGCAGGACAGGGGCCACTTCTCGTGGGTAGGTCTAGCCATGGACCCGGATGTGAAAAAACAAGTGACAGGCACAATATGCCAATTTCTCCATAATCAAGTGCTGTGCTCAGGTCGGGAGAAAACCGCAGCTGTTCAGGACAGATGGCAAATAGCTAGCTGCCTCTTAGCAGGATTCAGTGAACTATGCAAAGTGACTAGATGGAGAGGAAGAGAGAAACACAGAGACAGAGACAGGAACTTCCCACTTGAAATCAATCCCCAATAATTGACATGCATTTCGAGTTTTTAAAATGACTATTTCCTCTGAATCGCTGACCCACATAGAGAATTCCCCAGGCAGTTTGCTAACACTGTGTCTGCAAACGCTCCTGGAGTTGCCAGAGATGAGTTAGATTTCTCTGCAGTCATCTTTGTGTGTCCTGGTCCAAAGCTTCCATGGCCGCACAATGTTCACAGGGTCAGGGTCTATGTGGACGTGTGTGTGTAGACGTGTGTGTCTGTGTGTGGACGTGTGTGTCTGTGTGTGGACGTTTGTGTCTGTGTGCGGATGTGTGTGCCTGTGTGTGGACGTGTCTGTGTGTGGATGTGTGTGTCTGTGTGTGGACGTGTGTGCCTGTGTGTAGACATGACCTGTCACAAGTGTTCACTTTGCCTCCCAAGCTACGGGATTGGAAGTTTGAGGGCAAGGGTCATGATGTGTTTTTCAAAGCTTATTTTCTCAAGGCTCCTAGGCCGCTGTGAACCGTGGTGGGGATTAGCTACTTACGATTTTCTGACAGACTGTGATGCTGAACAGGATGAGGACCCAGCACCATGTTCCTGACCCTGCCTTTCCGCTGGGGCGCCCACCATGTTTAATCAGGCCTCATAGAAGCATTCAGTTGTGAGGACTTCCACAGCTGTTCCAGAAAATATCCCTTACTGTGCTAATTTCTTTAACTTACACATTCACCGTGGTCTTGGTGAGCCCTTATATATGAAAGTGTTCTGGTCCCTAGTTAAATTTCATTTTCCTCTGTGCTCGAGTGACTCAGAGCAATAACCCAAGCCAGCGCCAGCGGGGACAGAACGAGGAGCCGAGGCTGATTCCCTTCCCGGACAGGCCGTGGCCCCTCCTCGCCGGCTCAGCTCTGCCCACCCCGTTCCAGGGCCCAGTTAGATCCGCCTGCGGCAGGGTCTCCTCTGGCTCTGCCCCCCGCCTTCCTCGTCGCAGCACCTTGTGCATGGGCTTTTGACTTCTTCCCCTCAGAACCTCCGGCACAGCCTCCCGCCTCCTCCTCAGCTTGCTGAGAGCCGAGCCGAGGTCCAGCGGGGCTGCTCCCCCTCCAGGGAGAGACCCACGTCTGCAGGGATTGATCAGAGAGCGCCTCCCACTGTTCGCTTCGGCACCAAGAGTCAGCTTTCTCGCGGCTAAAGTCTGCAGGCCTTCCTTCCTCTGTAACTCGCCCTTTAGAACCTTTGGTTTCAGTTTGGAGTTACAGGAAGAAAAATCATAAATGAGGAACATCTAATTTTGTGAATCTCATTTTCAGATTCAAATCTCCAATGTTCCCCTGAGGCAGTGGGTTGCACAGGCCGCAAAGGGATGAAAACTTAATAAAAGGCCCAGAAAGAGCATAGATTGCGCCGGCCCAGCGCCGTGCTGGCGGGAGCAGTAAGGGCCTCATCCTCGTCTGCGGACCGGGCTCCGTGCAGCCCCCGGCAGTGACAGCGGCCCCGCCTTCGCCGCCCCCGCCCCAGTCGTTTCCAGTGCAGTTTCCCCAAGAAGCTCTGTGACGCAGGCTGCGTGGACAGGTCACCCCCTTCCGTCCTGCCCTGCAGGAGTCCGTGGCCGGGGGCAGCTGACGGGGACCGGGAGCCACCGCGATGCTGCACGAGCCGGGGCTTCCCCTGCCCTCGGGCCGCGCCCTGTGCCTGAGCTTTCTCCAGCTCGTGGACAGAGCCTAAAGCTCCGTCGGAGGCCAGGTGAGGGAGACATGGCGCTCGTGAGAGCCGGTGGTCGGATGTCTGGGCTCCGAGGCAGCAGCCTCGGTCACAGGCAGCCGCTGGGAGGGCAGAGGAGGCGCCGGTGAAGACAGCAGTCCCGGCCACGCTTCCCTTGAGCTCACAGGGGACGGTGCAAAGAGCCGGCACGGCTCCGGCTTCGCCTGCGGACGGTGCGTATCTGGCCACTTCCACTGGCATTGCTTTCATTCTTTCTGCAGAGGAGACTTCTTGTCAGTCGTCTGAGTAGAGCGAGGGCCGGCCCCGCCCTGCTCTGGAAGTGATCTCCTCCCGGCCGCGCACAGCACCCGAGTCGCTCTTTGCTGGATGTCAGAACCCACAGCCAGGCCAGGTGGTCCCTCCAGCCCCCTCCCAAGTTCAGTCCTGCTCAGACTCATCCCTGCTGGGCAGTGCTCCCCCCTCTGCAGGCTGCTCTGAGTGTGGTCCCGAGCAGCGGCATCAGGGTCGCCTGGGAACTTCAGAAATGCCAAATCCCAGCCCCCACCCCAGATGGCCCCGTCAGAACCCGGGTTAGGGATGAGAACCCCGCACTGGGCCCCCGAGGAGCCCCGCAGAGAGGGAGAAAACCCCTGTTCTAAGCAACAGATCCTCTCAGTCACCTGCTATGAGAATGGGCCAGAGAGCAAATGACCGTCCGGCTCTCCTCATTAATCAGTACACAGCTAACGCTTGGGCCATTTCCGAGACCCGCTCCGGTCCTCGGGAACTGTGGCTGAAACCACATTCTTTGGAGAGTCACTGGTGGGGAGCTCGTGGTGGCTTTTCCTCCTCTCCACATCCCAGACGCTGCGTGGTGATTTGGCCTCCTTGGCATGGCTCTGCGTCGGATCTCTCTGCTGCGGTCTCCTTCACGGGACCCGCTGAGCAGCGGCAGACGCTCTGTTAACCCTCAGTTCTGCCCCCACTCACGAAACACGCCGTGTCCACAAGCTGGACGGCTGTCCAAGGCAGTCATCAAGTTCTTCTGAAAGGCCTCTCTGTCCCACCACGTGCCGCACCGAGCTCACCTGTTCATGGCCCGTGAGCTCAGTTCGGCAGCACTGTGCGTGCCGCCCGAGGACTCGGGAGTGACGGGGTGTCCCCTGCAGGCTCTGCAGTCAGAGCCTCAGGGATTTCATGTCTCAAGGCCAGAGAGGTCCCTGCAAAGCTGGTGGGCGGAGCACTGTGGGTCCCCGGACTCGCCCAGCGGCCTGCGGGCACGCTCTGCCCCTGACACGGCTGCCTGGGGCCCCACTCTGTGACCAGCAGGGAGGTAGCTCTTGGCCCAGTGTGTGAGCTTCCCAATGTCCCGGCACCGTCTCTGTCTGACAGACGCTGCCGGGGTGATCTTGAGACTCGCTCAGCCAACGCCCGCTGCCCTCCCCAGGGCCGCGCAGAGGCCGTGTCTGTTTGGTCTCCTAGCGGGCTGTGATCGTGCGCGCGCTGGCCGCCCCCAGGAAGCCTCCGCCCGGCAGGTCTGGACGGGGCCCGAGCGGGGGTTTCTGACACATTCTCTGGTCAGTCTGACACATCTGTCCAGGGGCCACGCCTCGAGGACACCGTCCTTGCTAGGGGGCCACGTCGAGTCCCTTCCTGGTGACTGCAGCCCTGCTGCCCCCGCCTCTGTCCTCCTACGCCATTTGCTCTGTGGCCCTACAGCGTCACGTCTCCTCCAGTTGATCTGTCGCTTGGGCGAACAAAGGTGCAGCACGCCTCCCCGACTGTCAGAACCGAGGGGACAGTGACTGGCCTGGCTTCTAGGGAAACAGTTTACTTCTGCGCCTACATGACCCTGAATGAGTTTAGGGATAGACATCCAGACGCCCTGGTGGGGTTGGAGATCAGCCTCGTTTAAGACAAAGTTTGTTGAGGAGCTCAGCACCGCCCCCTGGAGGACTTCCGTTAGGTACAAAGCAGTTGGCTTTAAGCAACCACAACACTGCCTCTATGACACTTGCTTTTCCATCAGCTCCCAGCCAGGCGCTCGCCACAGGTGGCTTCACTGTGCAGCCTCACCAGAGTTTCTGCGGGCACTAGCCGCAGGGCGCCGCACGGGTGAGGCCTTCATGGTCCGTCATTTCTCCGAGTGCTGAGACCAGCTCCGCACAAGAAGAAATCTAGCTGGCTTCCAGGTCTGTTGGCCGTTTCGGTTTCACAGCGCTCCGTGGCCGGCACAGTGCTCCGTGGCAGGCACAGCGCTCCGTGGCCGGCACAGCGCTCCGTGGCGGGCACAGCGCTCCGTGGCGGGCACAGCGCTCCATGGCCGGCACAGCGCTCCGTGGCAGGCACAGCGCTCCGTGGCGGGCACAGCGCTCTGTGGTGGGCATAGCGCTCCGTGGCTGGCACAACACTCCATGGCAGGCACAGCGCTCCGTGGCCCAGCCGCAGCCCATGCTCTCTGCACTGACCATTTCTGACGGCTTCCCTCAACCCAGTGTCTTTCTATTTGCACAAAGAATTTGAGAGGTGTTTGCAACCACAGTGTTAACAGATCAGCAATTAATTATTGAGCTAATAAATTAAAGTTATTAATTTGACATGTGATTATAAAATTCATTCAGTTGCTTTAAGAAAAAAGGGAAAAACAGAAAGAAATCAAATGCGCGTGAACCCACAACCTGGATCGCACAGCATTAACTTTCCACAAGTTCTTGTTTTCTCCCCAGAATGTGAGCACGGCTTAGAGGCTGCATCTCTGGTGTGTCACAGCTATGGGACGCAGCAAGGTGGCTGTTCAATGATCACTGTCGCTGCTGCGCACGCAGGGGCACAACACAGGACTGTGCCGAGGGAGCGGCCTCGGGTGCACGTGGAGAGAAGCGGCGGGCCAGCCACGCCTCCAGGAGAGCTGGAGAGCCGGGAGCAGCAGGTGCACAGTGGGACACCCACCGCTCCCTCGCTGTCCCCCTCGATCACCGCGGACCCAGATGGGGTGAAGGGAGCCACCCCCAGGTCTCCTGCTGACACCTGCACCAGGCTGCACAGACGAGAGAGCATTGGGGCTCCTAGGGCTGAGCGGGCACGGGGACAGAGTGAGGGCTGTGCCCATCTCAGCCCCACCACGTGTCATCCTGGCACCTGCATGCGCCCAACGCCCCCAAAATACAGAAGTGAAACATCACTGACAGACTCGGAAGCCCAGGCATACCTGAGTCAGTCCCTACCCTTCCGCAGAGGTGATCATGAACAAAAAATCCCTTTCCATCCTTCCCTCCATGGGCTTGTGCTTGCTACTTGTGCTGCAGTTAAAATTATACTGTTATTATGTTGCAAACTATTATGAAGCTGGGCATGATGGTGCATTCCTATAATCCCAACACCAGGAGGCTGAGGCAGGAGGATCAAGAGTTTGAGCCCAGTCTGGACAACATAGCCACTTACTGAGACTCTGTCTCATAATAAAAAATAAAAGAAGGGCTAGGGATGTTAGCACACTGTGAGAGCCTGGGGTCCAATCTCTAGTATTGAAATGGGAAGAAGGAAGAGAGAGAGGGAGGGGCTTATATGATGGTTCTAGACATATTTACTTGCTATAGAGTTTTAGATTTCACACAGCTTTCATTTTAACTTCTCCTTAATATTGGTGTTTTTAACACTATTTAGAGGTGAAAAGTATCTAAGTCCTGTTTCTTCACTATCTTTAGGTGACTAACAGTGAGAACAGTAAGGACAATAACAAGACTAGTGATCGCTGTGATGGTGTCAGATGCAAAAACACATATGCGACCACCAACGCTAATAAACCAAAGGGCTTCCTGCGGATGCTCATTGCTGGTGGTCCGGGAACATCTAGAACAAGCTACTCTGGGAAATAGCTCTAGCATTAAACAGCTGCGGTTCCTGAGCCATAATTTGGGCAGGATAGTAGCAAAGCAGTCAGCGAGTGCTGGCCACCATGCAGCTATGTCACTGCTACTGAGACCCACGTGTGGCCCCCTGGGGTGCCTCTGGTCTTCCGTGCACTGCACTCAGACAGAAAGCGATGTTTGGTCCGGATTCTTTCACTCGGCAGTTGATCTGAGAGTCAGATGTGCTATGTGGGAGTCACTGATTGCTGTGGTATTCTGTGGCGTAAATGTGCCAGATTGTCTGTCTACCCATAAAGCAATTTAGAGAGTGCTAGAATCAGTTCCATTTTCTGGCTCTGATGAATAAAATGTTATGAGCATATAAGATTGTACATGGACATGTGTTTTCAAGGGGGTATAGTTTTATTCCTAAATATTTCACTGTGTCCCTTTTGCCGCTGTAACTGGATTTCCACCAGTCACCACATGATGCCAGGCACTGTCTGTGAACACGAACGCAGTGACTTTTCATGTTAACCCGACTTCTCACTGTCTTGCTGAATCGTTTCATGGATGAATCGATTTTACCATTAATTCTCCAGTTTTCCAGGTCTGCTGTTAGGTTTTCTGTGAATGGAGATCATTTTGTGTCCTCCCGGCATATGCTTCTGCCTACACTCAGCCTGTTGGCAGCAGGACAGGGAAGCCGGGGGGTCATGCACTCCAGCCTCTCCCTGCTCTTGGGAATGCCCAGGACGTGCTACCAGGTGTGGGCACAGTCACCACCCTAAAAAATATGCATTCGTTCCTATTTCCTCAAGAGTTTAAGAAAGGGATGGGTGTTGAATTTTGTCAGAGAATTTTTAGCATTTCTACAAATAATTTGGATTCTTTCATTAAACTTAATGATAAGGTGACATAGTTCATTGTTTCTAATGTTTAATCATCTTTGAATTTCCAGCACAAACCTCATATAGTCATGGTGTATTTTAATGATGTTTTAGTCCGTGTCATAGTGATCTCTGGCTTCCATTCTTTTTATTCTTCCATCCTTCCTCCATTCTCTGCTTCTACCAGATTCAGGTATGTTATATTTGTATCACAAAAAGAATGTGGACATTTTCCCTTACTATGTAAACTCTGGAATATGTATGCGGCATAAAACACACAGTTTTTGTTTTGTTTTGTTTTGTTTTTTACTATGTAGCCCAGGCAAGCCTCGAACTCAGCAATCCTCCTGCCTCTGCCTCCAGAGTGCTGGGATGACAAGCATGAGCCACCACACCCGGCACTGTGGTATGGGGTATGGATTGCTGGTGGGCGTGAGTCATCACACCCAGCATTGTATGTGGTTACTGGGATCAAACTCAGGGCCTCACACTTGTGAGGCAGGCGCCAGAACCACTGAGCCCTAAACTCCGGCCCTAAAACACACAGTTTTGAGTCGCTTAGTGACTTTAGCTGTGATGAGGTCATTTTGTGGTCAGTTCTCTGGACTTAGGGTAGCAGTTGTCTGCCAGTGCCCAGCCCAGGAACCTCGAAGAGCCCCAGAGGACCCACCCTGCTCTGGCTATGCCACGTGCCTCACCGACCCGAGCTCCTCTGACCTCCCCAACAGCCCACAAGGGAAACTGTGTGCCCTCACTCTGCCGCCCCATGTCCTCCTTCAGGGGCTGCCTGGACAGTCCACCACACAGCCTGGTCAGCCCTTCCTGACGGTCCTCACCTACGGGTGAGAGAAGGCGGGAGAGAATCCAGGGGTGTTCTCCCAGGCTTCCAGGGGTGCCAGGAGTGAAGTGGCTCTGGAACGCTTCAAAGGGTCCCACGGGCCAGGGCAAAGGAGAGCTGTGTGGGTTAGATGAGGGATGTTTTCACCTCGTCTACCACGAGTGCAGGCTCCTGGTGCCTTCAGTCCGCTTCTGATCAGCAGACGCTGATCCTCGTGCTTCTGGAGGCTGGAGTTCAAGGTCAAGGCAGCAGCAGGCCCGCTGTGTCCTCCAGGGGTGGCAGGCCTCTCATCCCGCTCCTGAGGGCTCCGCCCGGGCTCAGGCGCCCCGAAGATTGCACCCGCTGGCACCACTGCCTTGGGATTCGGTCTCGCCACAGGAATTCGGGAGGGAAGATGAGCAGCCAGACCAGGCAATTACTAATAACCAGAGGCCAGGAATAGCCTACTATTTAAAATATTGGCCAGTGTTTATAACAAAAAAACTTTAAATCCCACTAAAAATGTCTCTGTGGTTATCTTTGCTCTAGGAAATAGCTGTTACTCACAACTGAAAGGCCTGCCTGGAGCGCCACATCCCTTTATTCGTGTTTTTCCCCAGGTTCTGCCAAGATGTCACCAACATCGCTGCACAAGGTTGGCAAGTAGCCAGGCTGCTCTGCCTCACTGTAATGCCCCTGTAAAGCCCCAGGCAGACTGTCCCTGGCCCCCGGGGCACAGTGAGGAGAGACAAGAGCCTCTCTGTCATTTCTTGCCCATGTGCCACTGACGGAAGGCTGCTCTATGACTCACATTCAGTCCGAAGTAGCCAGAACATGCGAGTTTCGTCCTCAGTGGCCCACGCGGGAGGCAGTGCGTGGCCTTGAGCCTGAGGTCCGACCTCCGGGGCCGCACTGGCAGTGTGAAGACGGGGGACCCAGAGCCGGCCAGGAAGAGAGCCGGAGCAGGCCGTGGGCCCTCGGAGCCAGCCGAGCAGGCTGGGCTGGACGCTTCCGTGCGGCACCTCTGCCCGGGAAGAAGGTAAAGACGCTGCGCAGTGAAGCAGACACCACGGCCCGGCGCGGGCTGCGCAGAGGGAAGCGATTCGGCTCAGGGTTGGTGATCACTGTCTTTAAATTGGCCTGAGGGAATGCTAGGCAGAAACTTCGGGCGATCTGCCACGGCTTGTTCCTGAAGTCTGGCGTGCCACGCTGTCATCACTGCCAGCCTATTTTTATAGCATAACTCATGTAAGAAACATCCGAGTGGGGAAGAGAACGGAGCCCCACTGGGCGGACGCTGGGAGAGGGGTGGGAAGCCGAGTCTCCCCGAGGCCTCGCTGCCCAGCCAGGGCCCTGGCCGCAGGAGTCTTTCTGTAGGCCGGTGCCCTCTACCGCCCACGGCTGCTGTTCGGCCGTCCCGTCAGGGTGGGAGCCTTCGGGCAGCGAGGGCAGGTGACAGGTGAGCCTGACTCTCGGGCCCCGGTGAGCAGTGATGCCCGGCTGGACAGACGAAGGGCAGCGGGCCGGTGCAGCTGCCCAGGGCAACATTTCTGCCGCCCCGTCTCACCTGTTTACAGTGGGGTCCTCTTTTGCGAGGAAAACGCTATGTGTGTTTTTCTCCCAACCCAGGAAGGGCAGAAAAATGAGACCCTCGGGGCTGGTTTTCCACAGCGCAGCTATTTAATTAATCTCTCGGAACTCGAGTTCCACGTCGCCGCATGCTCCTCGGGAGGCGGTTTGAAGCCGAAGGCGCAGAGGGCCATGGGCAGGCAGGGAGGGGGCGCCCCGAGCTCCACAGACGCCCCGGCCAGCGGGCTGCCTGGGGTGACAGCCTTGTCCCTCCCGGCTCCCCTCCCTGCGGCGAGGAGCCGGGGATGCCCAGGGGGCTTCTCCCCACCCCATTCCGCTCCGCCCCCCGTCTGCTAAAACTAGTCACAGTGCACTTCGAGTATGCAAAGAAGAACGATGCCGGCGCTGCCGTGAACCCCGCGTGCCAGCTCGGAAGGCCGCTCCGGAGGGGGCCGGCGTGCGCTTCGGCTGGAGCTGCCTCCGTCTCTATGGTGAACAGCACCTACTGCCTTTGGGACAAATGACCACCTCACCCAAAACCCCGACCGTGTGCCTCGGAGCTAATCTCGCCGCCCCTCTCACCCACTGCACTGGGGACGGTGACCGAGGTCCCTCTGTGGCCCTGTCTTGAGGGGCGGTGGCCAGCGTGGCAGGAGCCCGGCCCGGCGGCCCGAGGCCCTGGCCCACTCGCCTCGCAGAGTCCCGGTGCCGCTCCGTCGGGCTCCTCGCCGTAGGGACGGCTTCCCTGAGTGGGGACTGGGCACCACGCAGGGGAGCAGGGCCGGAACAGTCCTGGCTTGTCCACAGGGGCCACGTCAGGGACCCCAGGCAACACCCGATGCCAGAGATGGTGGCCAGCAGCACGTGTAACATGCCACACTTAGGACAGAGTAGGAAATTAAGAGAAATAAACAATAACAGAGCAGTTACGGTAACATGCTAAGCGTGTGAGTGTTCCCTCCCTCCCTCTCTTTTTGCTCTCACTCTCTCCCCAACAGAAACCTCCGTATTTTTGGACCCCACTTCCACCACTGTGGTCTCAGAGAGGGCGACTCTATCAACGCTCTGACAGTTTAGTTTGCTGAAGATTTTTCTGAGTCAGTGAGAAAAATTTCTTTCCTGTAGCTATGTTTTGGCGGGAATGCTGATCCCAGAATGGTCTGAAATGCTAAAGGATCCAAATTTGTAATCAACCAGATTCTTTCCACCCCTCCTGCCGCTGGAAGGTTCCTACATCTTGAGCTTCTGGATAGCTTATTTCTATCATTGTCTGTGGCTTTCTTCTTAAATATTTAAGACACATTTTCCCCGGTCCTAACCACCTTCCTGCAGGGGAGAGTTGGTGGGCTGTGAGGAAGCGTGGCATGGCGAGGCCATCCCGAGGGCCGCTCACTGCTTTGCCGGGCACTGAGCTCTCCTGGGAGACCCAGTTTCTGAGTGGGCCTCATGTCTCCCTCTTTGAAGCCTCACAGTGTCTGATCTCTGTTCTCTAAATGCCCATCTTCTGCCGTCTGTGAGATGTGGCCTTACCCAGCACACCTGCTGCCCAGGGCCACACACTGGAGACTGAGCCGCCTGTGTGTGGACAGTGTTTGGAGGGAAGGAAACCCCATCTGTACAGGGACAGGCCTGAATATCATTATTGCTCGACGATACAGCACACCCTGTTTCCTAGGGCTGGGAGGACAGTGCTGTTAGGACGCCAGCGTCGGCATCATACCACCCCGGCAACCCCAAGGGGAGTGGGGGCGGGGTGCCCTGGAACCCCAGGCAGTCTTGAGGGAGCTCAGTCAGCACCCCGACATTCCCCAGCCAGCGTGCTGTCTCCCGAACTGTGGGTGACTAGGCCAAGAGCCCCACCCAGCTCCACGCCCACCCTGCCTCTGCTGCAGAGGTTGGTGACACTCACAGCCCAGGCCCTGCAGGACACCAGGGCATGCCCTACCCCGAGGTGCCCCTGTGCCAGGGCCAGTCAGCCTGTCGGTGGAGCCTCTGCCCACGGGGCCACTACTATGTGGTGTCCACGGGTCCTCTCAGGAGGGACATCTGTCATCCTCTCCGCCCAGGAGTCGGGAGCTCTCAAGAACCAGTTCCTTCGCCTCCATCACGTCAGGCTGGAAGGGGCTACACAGCCTCGGTCCGCTTGGAAGACTCTGCTCGAGGGGGGAGAGCCCACAGCGCGGCTCAGATGGCTCTCGGCTCCACCCCACTCTGCAGGTCTGCGTCCTGGTCACTGGTCACAGGGGCGACCTGCTGAGAAGCGTGGCACACCCTGAGGGCCACACCTCTGCCCTGCGAGGCTGGCAGTCATCAGACTGTCCCAAGGAGATGGGCAGAGTGCCCTGGGATTCCAAGAAAGGCAATCCTTGTCCGCTCAGAAAGGAAAACCCCTAGTGAATCTCATCGGATCTGTCTCCACTGCGTGTCCGTGCATATGCTAAACAGTAGAGAGTGCAGATAAAATGTCACAGGCTGTTTCTGGCCACTTCCAAGGAAGTCCAGCAGCTCCCCGCCACGTGGAGAGGGCGCCTGGGAGTGTCCCTGCCCTGAGGGCCACGGCACCCTCCCCGTGGAGCGGAGTGGAGGAGCTGGCCCTGTGGGCTGGAAGCACCTGGCCCGTGAGCGCTCCACGCAGTGGCTCTTCTTACGCCAGAGTAAGCACGGTTTATTCTGAGGTTCTTGGAGGTCTGGGCAGTGATCAGTGAGGGTGTCGGACTCTCCCCTGCGTGTCCCCTGGGGAGCAGCCAGGGGAGGACAGGACGCGGACTGCACAGGAGGCCGGAGCTCCAGCGGACACCTGTCTGCATCCGAAGGGTCACACACGGTGATCGGTCCCTGCATACCAGGGCACGAACCGAGCATCACAGGGACGGCGACGCCGAACCGCGGGGCCTGGCCGGCTTCCGGAGCTGCTCCTGGCGCCCAGCTCAAGCCCTCTTTGGGGTCTCTGCAGGCACCACGTGTGTGATCCAGGCCGCACAGAGACGTGGGAAGCGCGGGCCTGGGCGGCACTTGGCGACCCTCGGGGGCTCTCAGGGGTCCCTCGAGAAAGCCGGACAGCTCCTGTCCATCACTTGGGCCTGATGCCCCTGGACGGAGGAGGCAGGCCTTATCGTTATTAATAGAAACTTTGGTAATGTCACCTGGGAGAGAAATAAAAGCCCCGGCCAGAGAGGGCATGTATTTTAAGACAACACAGTTTATATTTAGCAGCTGGGATCATGTCCCTTGGGAGACACGACAGAAGAAGAATCGAGATTGGAGCTGACATCTGCCAGGGCAAGTGCCACTGCCCAGAGTGCCCACACTCTCCACCGGGCCCCAGGGAGGCTCGGAGCAGGCGGGACACCAGAGGGCCCAGGGTGCACGAGGCAGCACCAGGCCGTGGTCCAGCCCCCAGCCTGTGGCGTGGCCTCCAGAACGTGATCCGGGGACGCAGATGGGTCGGCCTGCTCCACCCTGCCCGGCGCCAGGCTTGGAGGGCTGAGGCCGCGTCCCTGGAAGCCCTGTGCGCTGGGTGGGAGTCCTGCCCGCCCTCCGAGCCGGCGTCCTGCCGGACGACTTTCACACCGGAGCCCAGCGGGGGAACCGGCCCTAGACCAGTGTTCGCCCAGCTTTCCCGAGCGCCACCCTCTGTCGCCATCTTCTTCCCGTGTTGCCCATGGGAAGTGTGTGAACAGGCTGGGACACTGGGCAGAGACATCATTAATGTAGCCATCATAGAAATCTTGATCTAGGAAAATTATATTAAATTATTAAATATTCCTATACCAAGAGAAAAGCCACTGTTAATATTTCATTGGATCTGCTTCCATTATGTCCACATGTGTTTTAAATAGTTGAGATAGTGCGGATAAAATGTCATCCACTGGCCGGGCGTGGTGGCTCATGCCTGTCATCCCAGCACTTGGGAGGCAGAGGCAGGAGGATTGCAGAGTTTGAGGCTTGCCTGGGCTCCATAGTGAGCTCAGGGACAGCCTGGACTACAAAGCGAGACCCTGTCTCAAAAACAAAAAAAAAACAACAACAACAAAACAAATGTCATCCACTGTTTTTCCAGCACATATTAGTCCATAAGTATTTACTGTGCAGGCAGCTCATCTACGCACATTTCTTTGCAAAGATAATTTTAAAGCTATAAAATATTACACTGAAGGCTGTGCTATAACGCGCTTAATCAACCTCCATTTGGGGACTTCCCTGGCCCCCAGTATTTCCTATTCCAGGGCTTCAGGAAAAGCTGCTGGGACAAGTCCTCTTTCTGGGCGCAGCTCAAAGCTTGTTTTGCAAATGAGAAAGCACGGTGTGGGCACCTCATCAGGCCGCGGGCCCCTCACCGTGCCGCCCGGTCCGAACTTACTATAATACGACCGTTCCTGGTGTCTCCATCGCCACCAAGGACAGAGAGGGTGGTCGTCAACCTGCCTGGGAAAGAAGCCACAAGTCTGTCCCTGGCATTGCCTCCAGGTGCTCGTGACACGCAGGACCGCATCCGAATGAAGAAGAGCACTTCAGACGGGCTCGGAAGGCGGCGGGCACCGCAGGCCCCCGGGGGTTCACTGCGGCACAGCAAGAGGGCTCGCGAGCGCGATGACCTGGCGCGAGCACCCGCGCAAGGACGAAAGGGAGGCAGATGGCCGCCGGGGAGCGCCAGGCCTGTCGGAGATGGCCGCTCTCCGACACGACAGCCGCGTCCGAGGAGACTCCGCAGCCGTCCGTGCCACAGCCCAGGGAGGCTCCAAGCGGCAAGCCCGGGTCACGCGCAGAGGGCACAGCCCCCGTGAGGTCTGGGGCCCCGGGGCTCCTCCAGAGGCCAACGGCACAGGCAGGCTGAGGCGCGCGCTCCGCAGCCCCGGCCCGCGCAGCAGGCGGCCGCTGCCGCAGAAGCTCCCAGGGCACCTGCCGTGTGCAGGGAAGCGGCTGACGCAGAATGGAGCTGGTCAAGTTTGCAGCTGAGTTCTGCCCGGGCATCTGTGGGTGCGCTTGGACCGCACAGACCGCCCAAACCCGGCCGCGTTCTGCCACCCACTGGCAGCCTGGGCCCGAGGTGGAGTCGCCCCTGGGTGCAGGCAGTGGCTCCTCTCCCTCGTGCGCCAGGGCTGCCAGGCTCTCATGTCACCTGGAAATGCCCTGCTGTGGCACTGAAGTGCCTGCCACCAGGCCAGCATCCCAGGGTTGGCCTCGGGGCTGCCTTGTGCCTGTGTAGGTCTAGAAAATGCCCATGATGTCACGTCCCGGGGACAGGGCAGGGGACAGTGGAGGCCTCAGAGAACGGACAGCAGTAAGACAAGTCTCCCCTGAGGCCAAAACTGTGCTGGACAGGGGAACCCTGGACACCTCGTCCCCTTTCCCAAAGCGAGCCATGACAGTCCCCGGCTGGCCACTACTCGGTGCCCGTGGAAACTGAGTGGGAAGCCGGGTTCTCTCCACACGCCACGGCGCCAGGCTGCTGCGGCCCCACAGCGCAGGGAAAGGGGCTCCCGTCCCTCATAGACCATAGTCAGCCCAGCCGCGGGGCCCTCCAGCCCGAGGGTGTGAGTGAGCTCCTGGGGCCGACTCGACTCACACCAGGGTGAGGCTTTCCCACGTCCGCGTCCTCCCCTCCTCTCTCCACGCCCGCTCCGGCCCGAACCCCGCTCCTCATGACCCCAAGCACACTCCGCTCCTGAGGGTCTCTGGAGGCCTCTGCTCCTTGCGGGCAACTGAGCAGCCACAGAGACCAGACACACACACACACACACACACACACACACACACGCACGCACACCCTTTTGTCCAGATAAGGGTCAGTGTTTAAATCATAAAATCAAAGCTTAAAAAATCACTACTAACCGCTCACTCTCAAATACCCTCCTCGCGGGAACAGCTGCTGCCGTTGCCCCTCGGCTTTGGGCAGCTCTGGCACACTTGCGCGTGAGTTGTGCACGAGCCGTGATCAGTGTGGCGAAGGCCACTCCCGAGCGCGCCCGGAAAGGCAGACTTAACACAGCGCCGCCCCCGGGCCACGTTCCTCACCGGCCCGCACCGCGCAGCCTCTGACGCGTCCCGGAACCGAGGTCAAACACTCTGAATTTGATTCAGGACCCCGAGGCCGCCCACGGGAGACGCTCAGGAAAGAGGACGCAGCACTGCTCCAGAGGCACAAGGATGACGGGGCAGGGGGGTCCCCAGTGAGGGGTGTGGGAGGACTACTGCCCGCGTATATTCCACTGTAATAGGCTCTTTGAAAAATTTAAACCTTCACTGTATTTTTCTACCAGAATATATACAGGTTGGATACATACGTTTACACGTGTATATCTATAAACACGTGTGTGTCTATAGACGTACATTTCTATGTGTGTATCTGTACACTGTGTATACACAGGGTCCACCGAAAACTCGGGCCTGGAGCGCAGCCTCTTCCGTCTGCAGAACAAGCGGATCCGTGCCGTGGCCACTGCAGGCCCACGTGAGTTCACTCGTGATCTTCCCACTGGAAAGCACGGGGCCTACTTGGCACTGGCAGTGCAGCCCCACACGGCGGGGAGGACGCAGGTGTCCACCCAACAGAACAGGCGCGTGCGGCGGGTCGGGTGCCAGGCCACTGACCCCGCTGTCACGATCAGTCACTCTCCCCCCGTGTGCCCTTCGGCCAACGCACTGGGGCTCTGGTTCCCACTGGCACAGGCTGCGCTGCCGTGGACCCCTGGAGGCCTCTGCACCGCCGGCGGGCGCCTTCAGGAGGGCGCTGGGCAGGCCCCGCAGACGCCGTTCCTGGGAGAGGCCGGTCTGTCCTGCTGGCCGCAGGCACCCGCAGCCTCGCGCCAGGTCAGTGAAAGCCGGTCTACCTGGCTTCAGTTGTTTTAAATTTGTTTCAAGCTCAACAGTCTCTGCAATTTAACTCAATTAAACACAGCACAGGTTTAATTGGAGCTTACTGCAAATTAAGAGCAAAGAATCCAGAGGATTGACTGTTCTTTAAATATAGTTTCGCTCAGCAAGCTAATAGCTCTTTTACAGACACCACGCTGGGCAGACATTAAATTGTGGCTCACAGAGCGGAACGAACACACAGTGTAGCGTGTGGCCTCCGCGTGCTCGCTGTGACCGGCCGGGCGAGTGACGCGTGACGCTGGAGGCCGCGCAGCCGCATCGCTCTGCGCTCGTCCTGGGCAGCGCGTCCAGGAGCCAGGACCGGCCAGGCCGACCCCACCCGCCGGCTCGCGGTGCGCTCTGCGGGAGCACGCTCCTTCCCGCCTCGCTGCTGCCCACTCGCCTCACCTGGGGCTCTTGTCATCCAGGAGTCCGAGGGGCTGGCGGAGGTTTGAGATTCAGCGTGGCCTGAGCTCGAAGGCGCGGCAGGAGGAGATGGCACAGCCGTCTTCCCCTCCCGCGGGTCCTGCTCCGCCCTCCAGCCAGTGACCTTCCAGAATGAAAGCCCCTCCGAGGATCCCCCGGCTCTCTGAGCCCCAGGAGAGAGGCTGAGCAAGTGTGGCAACAGGACCCTGTGTTGCCCAGCCCTGCCCTCACTCTTCAGACTGCTGCCAGAGGGGCTGGGGATCTAGCTCAGTGGTTCTGGCGTCTGCCTGGCAAGCTCAAGGTCCCAGGTTCAATCCCCACTAACAACACATCACAGTGCCAGGCGTGGTGGCTCACACCTGTCATCCCAGCACTCGGGAGGCAGAGGCAGGAGGATTGCTGTGAGTTCCAGGCTGGCATGGCCTACATAGTGAGTTCAGGGCCAGCCGGAGCTACGAAGCGAGACCTTGTCTCAAAAAGCTAAAAATAAAACAAAATGGCCCCAGAGCCTCAACTGTTCTGAAGGTGACTGGATTGGGGGGGGGCGCCACTGCCGTGCGGTCCGAGGCGGGGCCTGGGCTGAAGAGCCAGTCACAGGAGGCGTGACCCGGAGGGCTCGGCCCCGCCCCGCCCCCTTGACTCTCCGTCCCGGCCGCTGTGAGGTGCCAGCTGTCCTCCGCTCCCTCACTGAGCCGCCCGCCTCGGGGCCTGCAGAGCACGGCTGAAGCTCCCACGAGCTGTGAGCCGACTTCTCCCCTCTAAGTCGGGTGCAGTGACGACTGCTGGCAAGACAGCCGTCTCTCGCCGCGTTGGCTTCAAGTGGAGGGCACGCCGGGGTCCTGCCCTCGGCCCTGTCCTGCCGTAGGGCGCTCTCTCCCTCCCTCTCCCTCTCTGTCTCTCTCTCTCTCCCTTTCAACCTCTCTCCCTCTCTCTCTGTCTCTCTCTGTCTCTCTCTTTGTCTCTCTCTCTGTCTCTCTGTCTCTCTCTGTCTCTCTCTCTGTCTCTGTCTCTCTCTCCCTCTCTCCCTCCCTCCCTCTCTCTCCCTCTCTCTCTCTTCTTCCTTCTCTCTCCCCTTCTCTCTCTCTGTCTCTCTCTCCCTCTTTCCCTCCCTCCCTCTCTCTCCCTCTCTCTCTCTCATTCTCTCTCCCCCACATATCTTCCTAAGACTCAGCTCAAATCCCTTGCACGCGAAGCCTACCCGCACCGCGCCCTCCGCAGGCCCAGCCTCTCCACCCCTGGGCACACCCCGGCCCTGGTGTACATTTCTAGAGAGAGCTGACACCACTGATGCTCACCAGGCTGGTTACTTCCCTGTCGGCATTTGAGGGGTAGAGACTGGCCTGGCATGTGAGGCTCCACCGGGAAGAAAGGACACGGAGGGCAAGATGGCGGGACCTATGCAAAGGAGGAAGACAGGACGGGGTCTGAAGAGGCTGAGGCCCGGGCTCGGGGAGAGCCTGGAGGAGACCGGTGCCAGGGCACGGGGCCCCCACACATACACCGGGACTGGGGCAGAGGCAGCCCCGCCCACGCCCCAGGGTCTGTGCGCCGAAAATCTCACCGGGGCTCAGGCCCCAGCGCCCGCTGCAGTCTTTCCCTAGAACAACACGCGGATTTTTCAAGGTATTGAAAGGTAATTTAAAACAGCAGAAGCCACGCGTTACTGCTTGTGAGCCACCAGACCGTTATTACAGCGCGCCCGTCCCGCGTCTGGCCAGCGTTTAGACACCGTGGCCTTCTCCCTCGGCCCTGTAGGACTGAGGCGACAGTTTGTACGCAGACTTTGGTAGGAGTTAGGGTCTGTCTGTTTTCGAAAAATCATCCAAGCTTCAGTATCGAAGGAAGACAGAGAAGAATGCTTTCTGCGTTGCTCACTGACTTGAGGGTACCCCATCTCAGGCCGCAGCCTTGGGGTGCAGGCGCGCCGTGGCCCCGGACACAGCGCCGTATGCGACTTCCTGTCCGCCTGAAGCCCTCCAGCCCCCGAGAGAGGCCGTCCTCAAGAAGAGCCAGGCCGTCCTCCGCAGTCCGCGGCCTCTGTCACTGAAGTGAACCACCTTTCCTTGATGCGGGGACCCCCCGGAGCAACCGAGGGGCTGGACACTCAGGAGGCAGAGCTGGCCGCTGTGTCCCCCGGGCCGGGGGGAGGGGGACAGGGAGTGGCTCCCGCCACCCCCGCCCTGGACAGTACGGAGGAGCTGCGCGATCTCCCTCCTGCTAGACGTAGGGACTCACGAGCATCCACGCTAAGGCGACACGACCCAGGGGCCGGGGCCGGGAGGTGACGGAGAACACCCCAGGGCCGTCCCCACAGGCAGGGTCTGCACAGAGGCCGGGCCGTGTGCGGGCGTCACAGGGCGACACCGTGGGCACGCGGGTCTGAGGCGGCATCCGCAAGGAGCTGAACGCTGGCCCTAGGTCACGGCTTCGAAGAAGCTCTGGTGCCTAAGGAAGCCGACCGGCGGGAGGTCCTCACAGAGCGAGGAAGGGCAGTTTCCAAACGGGACCAGCGAACGGCGATATGCTAATAGGTTAAGGAAATTTCTTCATCGAAATTGTACGTGAAAGTTAGAGGATGAGGGGGTTCGAACCCCTCCTTCTGAGGAAAGCTGTAATCTGAAAAGGGGAGGAGAAGAGAGGATGAGGCTGTTCTAACCGTGGCTCACATCCTGTAGGAAAGGGACGTGGCCTGCCCTACACGGAGGATGAAGAGAGTGGCGGGGGTCATGGGCCCGGCTCCTTCTCGCTGGTCACGCCTGCTGTACTCATCTAAACGCCCCCCGAGGTCCACGCGCTGACAGACGGACTTGCACCAAAGCCGACGTATCACCAACCAGCGGTGCGATGTGGGGCAAGCTGCTTGGCCTTTCTGAGTTTCCTTTGTAATTATTATTCTGCAAAAGTTGGGATAAAAGCAATGCTTATTGCAAAGTGCTCTTTTGCAATTAAATGAGTCACCACAGCCCAGGTTATTAGCGTCTGTTTGACCAGTACGAGGTACTCAGTCAGGGCTCACTGTCACTACTGTTGTCTCTCCCAGGAGCTCTTTGCGTGCGCTGGGCCCTGGGCTGCGCGTGGGCTACGGGCTGAGCGGGGCGCGCCTCCTCCGGGGCATCCCGCTGCAGAGTGGGCACACATCCACGGGAGGGCCCCAGGCAGAGCGCTGCGTGTGGAGGGGTTCGGCTCCCCCAGCAGCGGGGCTCTATGGGAAGGCTGACCAAGGGCTGGAGGCGGAAGCCTCGGATTCCAGCAATCCCCTGGGCTGGGTGAGCTTCAGGGGCCTCTGGCCCAGTTCCGTCCTGAAGACAGTGCTCGGTACCTTTGTCCTAATCCACAGCCACATAAGAGCGGGGCTCAGGATGGAGTCGAATCCAGGCCACAGAGCACCCACCAGGTGCCACGTCTGCCCTACGGAGGCCAGTGGGGAGGCCAGGCGGGTCTCGGCTGGCCCTGTGGGCAGTGGCTCACACAGCCGTGGGCACAGGCTCTGCTTACTCAGAGATGGCAGGGAGGTGACGTGTGCTGGCAGCAGCGTCTGATGAATGTCTGTCCTGAACCTCCCCCAGCTGAAACGCACTCAGACGACTGCGGCCGCTTCTGGGCGGACAGGCGGCCTCCTCTGGGGCCCAGCCCAGCCTCACGCGGCCCTCCGGCCCCAGAGCATTCTGCAGCAGCGTTGGCTGAGCTCGCCCACCTGTGATGAGCTCACCACAACCTAGCACGTCGCCCAGATGTGCGAGAGAAACAGCTCTTCCCGCGTTTGGTAGCTGTTCAAGTATCTGGAAACACTGTGCAAATTGGAATAAACACGCATGCAATGTCTTTTCCTTAATTTGTAATTTAAAATCAATTTAATTGGTTTAATTCACCGTAGATGTAGTGACTTAACCTTTTTATTTAATAGCCACAAAAGAGCCTCAGTATTGGCCCACATGGACACACAGCCCCACGCACGAGTCCCAGCAGTGCTACAGACAGAGCCACAGAGTTCAGCACCGGTTGCCAGGGTAACCGTTCCGCGTCCACCAGGTTTCAGGCTGTCGGTTCTGCTCCCGAGTAGAGAAGAGCGTCTTCGGGAGACAGATCGTTATACCGTCCCATGACGCTCACTCCCTCACTCTCTAAGCATCTGACCGTTAGAGACCGCCTCGTGGGCACTACAGAAAGTCTTATTTAAGATCAGCCTCCCCCAGTGGAGGGGTAGCTGTTATCACACCTGTTTTGTGGAGAGAGATCTGAAGCTTGAAGAAGCTGAGAGCCTTGGCGGCTGAGCATGAGATCGTCAGGGACTGTAAATCTCAGACCCAGACCAGGGCGGTGGATTCAAACTCCAGCCACCCACACTGCTATTCCGTCCCAAGTCGTGCGGACACATAAGTAACCTTTTCCATAAGTAACCTGGGGAGGATGCCCAGACAGTTTTATTGCAAAAAAGCCTGCTGTGGTCTACAGCACCTCCACAGAGCAGGTGACAATGATTCTGTTTCTTGGGAACTCAGGATTGAGATTTTTTAAGTCGTTGAGATCATTCTGTTTAAGGACTCTTCGATGAGGAACTATTATAGGATAATAATAGGGATAATATGGATAGGGTAATAAAATATGTTTTTATAATGTTTTTATCTGGATAAGACTTCTCCTTGCAGCCCTGCCTGAGATGCGGTGGCACAGTACAGGTGAGTTTGAGTAGGACGGGCTGACGCACTCCAGAGCAACTCCCCATCACCACGTCTCCTATTTCGCCGCAAAAGACTCTTAAGGGTCCTGGGGATTTAGCTCGAGTGCTGTGGGGCCTACCTTGGAAGCAGAGGGGCCCCGAGTTCGATCCCCTCTATTTGTGCTGGAAAAGAGAGAGAGAGAGAGAGAGAGAGAGAGAGAGAGAGAGAGAATGTGGGACGGGCCCCACAGGACTTCAGTCAGAGCCTGGGCAACATGGCCGCCAAGTTCACAGCCGCAGGCTGCGGGTCCTGCCTGGGTCCTGCCTGTCTCCTGCCAGTGAACTGGAAACAATTGTTCTTATTTCAGCTTCATGTTTGGATTTGTTAAGTTGGCTGATTTTCAGGTCTTGTAAACGATACTTTAAGATTAATTTTGAAACTGCTATGACAGAAAGCTTGCCACTTGAAAACGGAACTTGAGCGAGGGCAGGAAGCCCCTAAAACACGGTGCTGCCCGCTTCGGGGGCTGGTTCTGGGCACGCGGAAGGTCTGGGGACCTCCGGGCCAAGCCCTTGGCGCAGCAGTCACGCGCCGCACCGTGTGAGGGGTCTCTAGAGGGGCGGCTTGTGAGCTCCCCGGGGAAAGGTGTTTGGGGGATCAAAGGAGGGACCGTTTTATAGCGCTAAAGAGGTTTAAAGCCAGCGTTGAAAGAAACGACTGAGGGAGCACGGAGAAGGCGAGCGGCACAGCCCCCGTGCCCCAGCCTGGTGCAGGAGGGGGAAACATGGGAGAGGCGGGGCCGAGCAGGCCGCCCCGTCAGATCTGGGCCCGAGAAAGGGGCTCGCGCGACCCCCCCCCACGCACACACACAGGAAGCTCGGGCCCCTCTCATCGACCACAGACCGCCTGGGAAGAAAATCTCTGCACAACGACACAGGAGAACGTGGAGACTTTCCGCAGAACATTCACGGTTCTGCCCACTGAACAGCAAAGATCCCTAATGTACAGAAGATATTCTGCCAAAGAAAGAGTCTTAATTGGAGGTTTGAAGTAGCCAATCAAGAAAAGAATCATTTAATTACTCATTCATTCATTTGAAACATATTTATGGAGCACAGAAACGTTCCAAGAACGAGCAAAACAGCCTCGGGCAGAGAGGGCGACCTCTTAGCGCTCTCGGTGCCAGCACAGGCTGCTGCAGCCCCCATGCCAAGGCTCGCGCCTGGTCCAGGAGGTCCGGAGTCCCGCCAGCCAGGCAGAGCCCTCGGGGAGGGGGCGCTGCAGAGCGCTGAGACGGGACAGAAGGAGGACGTCCTGGCACCGTCGCTAGCCCCGCAGGACGGCCCCAGAGAGCGGGAGAAACGTTCGGTGTCAGTAGCGCCTCGTGAACGCTGGTGTTCTCTGTGATCGCCACAGGCGCACTGAAATCCTGTTTAAGCTCTGCCTGTGTGACTGTCGTATAAAACGTGATGCTGAACAGGAAGACAACTGGCAACATCAGCATAGTCAGTGCCTAGGGCGTGGAAACTGTCTATATCCTTTGTAAATGTCTCGCATTTCGTTTGCAGCTCTGAGAAGAAGAGCACCACACGTCCGGAGCTTGGCCATTGACTGCCCCCGGGAGTGGGTGTCCTGCCAGGCCCTGGTGTGCTCTGCCTCCCAGACCCCTGCCACAGGGCCTGCCTGGAGGGGCATCACACTGCTGCTGTCCTGATTACTCGCCAAGACTCCGGATGGACCTGGCCTCTCGCTGGGGTCCTGAACTTTGGCTCCCGTAGTAATCACAGAGAAAAAGGTGCCTGTGGAGGCTGAGCTGGGCTCCTGGGCCGACATCTGCCCGGGTCTTCGCAGTCTGTGTTTACGGAGAAGCACGTCCTGTGTGCCCCAGATGGGGACAGAATCTCCAGACAGTGCCCAGTGTGGAGCCTCCTCTTCCAGCTTTGGCTCTTAATCTTTGCTGGAATAAAGCTTAGCTGTAAATATAATAAGTCCTTCTAGCAAATCACAGAACTAGGTTTGGAACAGTCCCAAAGGAAAACCGAAGAACCTGCTGAGCAGCCTCCATGATGCAGCACCAGTGTGACAGTCAGCACAGAAGGAGGAAGGAGCACCGGGCGTGCTCGCTGCTCTGTGACACCCCTGCCCGGACAGGGGTTAAGCTCTCGCGTCTGTTTTGGATCAGTTTCCAATCTCACTGCAACTCAGACCTCTCCTGGGACGTGTTTTGGGGGCTTTCCCCGTCAGTCCAGGGTTCTGGGAAGAGCCTCCGGTCCGCAGCGCACACCGCACAAGAAGGTCCACGAGCTGTGCCGTGTGGGTGGTGCTGCCGCCTCGGCCGGGCCAGGGCTCGGCGCCTCTGTGTGGCAGTGTGCCCTGCTGCCTGAGAGCCATCTCCGCGGACGGCCTGGGCGCCGAGGCCAGGGGCTCTGCCGTGGAGCTCGCAGAACCCCTCTAAGAAAACCCCTTTCTTCCACGCAGGAAGACTCTGCCCCTTCTCACCCTGGGTGCCTTCCGCTCTGGGAGCCTCAGCTGCCACGTGCCTGGGCACCTCTGTCCCAGCCTCCTTCCTCCGCAGGGCTGGTGGCTGCTGCTTTGGGCCCTGGACCACAGAAGCTCAGGACAGCTGCTTTAGCTGAGACAGTGCAAACACCGGGGTCCCCCTGGAACATAATGGGGCACAACCCAGAAATAATCCGCAATGTCCCGCCACGTTAGGAAGACGTATTATCTACCCAACTGCAATTAGTCCAGTAGATAAATCACTGTGGGAATTTAGTTTTCCAAAAAAGCAGAACCAACGGGAGGAATAGAAATAGCAAGTCTTTCCTGTGGGCCAGGACCAGCCCCCAGCAAACACCCCGCCTCCTCCACGGGGGAGAGCCATCTCCAGAGCCCCCGCTGGCCGGAGTGACAGGCCGCTCTTCACTCTTCCGTGCCCACGGTGCCTGTCGGTGCACCTGGTTCTGGGACCAGCGACCCGGCAGCACTTTCCCCGATGACACCCAGGACTGTCCTTTCTGGCTCCCCGGGGAGAAGCGGCGGGCAGACGCACCCCACAGACAGGAGCCGCCCTGAATGGGCGAGGGAGCCCATCCCCGGCCAGCCCGCCCGCTGTCCGGCCAGGTGAACGTAGCAGCCTGTGAAGCCCTTGTTGGGAAATGTCCCCAGGTCAGTGAGTGTCACTGGCCTCTGGTCGCCACAGTGAGGTAGAGAAAGACCAGAGAAGCAGAACACGAGAACTCAGAGGTTCAAATACGTGACGGAGGCTCGCACTGACGGTGTGGAAGACCGAGCTGAAGGGGAGTTCCGGACCCAGGGCACCTACCCACATGTTCCCACCCATCACACGGGGCCTGACTGGTGCCAGGCTATCCGTGGGTGCCGCGCCAGGGCTGGCAGGGGAGCAAGGAAAGGGCAGGTGGGGCACTTTCCACACGTCGGCTTTGCCCTGTGCCAAGCAGGGCCCGAGCCCCTCAGGCCGGTGTGGGCCTGTAGGGGAGGCGAGCGCCCACGTCCACACCACCCTGGAGGAGGCGCGGCCAGCCCCGTCCAGCGCCACGGCCTCACAGGGGTGTTCACGGGCCCTCCAGCAGGGGCAGCTGGGGACGCCTCCCTCGGTGACTGTGCGGTCAGAATGGCTCAGCACAGCCTGCTCTGCCCGAAAAGGGACTCTGGGCCTGCTGGGCGGGAAAGCGGGCACCCTGGGCCGCGGATGGCGGGAAACCTGAGGGGGTCAGTCAGAACGCCCCCGTGTGACCAGGTTTGTCCCAGAGGGTGAACGACAGGCGAGGTCTGGCTTGCGTCCTGCGTGGCCTCGGGGGCACACTTCCTGTCACGCCTCCCGGTGCCTCCCACTGGCTACTCTGCCCCTGGGGTTTGCTTTTGTCACTCCAGGGTCCCGGGCTGCGGCTCTCTCACAACGCCCGGGCGGCTTCTGGCCAAGGACAAATGTCCTCCCTTGGTTCAGACGGGCCCATCCCTCTGGACGGCGAGCTGTACCGCTGCCCACGGGGACTGCTGCATCCTCCAGAGCTGCTGCTGGCGTCTCCAGGGCATCACCTGTGCCCCCAGGCCCTGGCGTCCCCTCCTTGTGCCAGCCACTCAGGGTGGCTTTTAGCCAACCCTCACTGCCGGCTCGCCCTGTTTTACACACTCAGGGACAAGGACTTGGTCACCGAGCTGAGCTCAAAGTCCACTCAGGGAGTATTTGATGCGACCCCCCACACCACAGGACGCGCTTTGGGTGTCATGGCGGTTCTGAGAACAGCAACCAGGCAGCTCTTTCCCACAATGCCCCAGGACTCTCCTTTTTGAAAATTGGTGGTGTCTCAGAAGGGCCGGGGTGGACGGTGACAGCCCCCGCATGGCCGCCTGGTATTTGCACCTGACGCCTCGCTCCCCGGCCACCGCCAGCGCCTCGGCTCCCGCGCTCGGGACAGCGAACCTCTCCCGCGTTCGCGGTGCACCCGAGGGCCCCGGCCTCGCTGTGCTCTGGGCAGGCCTCGCAGGGGCCCCTCAAAGACACCCTCGCACACACTGCACTGCGCGCACGATGTCTCCCGGGCTGCCCTGCCCTGGGGCCACCTTCCCCGCCCCAGCCTGCTCGGGACGGGGTCGCACTGGCCCAGCTGAGTCCACAGCCTAACACCACAGACGAGAGGGCACTGGTGGGAAGAGCAGGAGAGCGAAGGAGACAGGAAGCCGGCGCTAGGCGAGGAAGGGCCCGTGGGCGCTCGTGGCCTCTCAGCCCCGAGGAGCCAGGACTTGGCTAAGACCGAGACACAGGCGCGCGCGAGCCGTCACGAGCGGTTCGGACTTCGTGCCGAGTGTCGTGGTTCTCCGTTTTCTTAAACGCCCCCTTCGCACAGGGTCAGCAAATGAGCCCTCCGTGTCACGTCCTGGTGTTGGGGTGCCTGTGGTGCCCTCTACAGGTCACCCCGACCTGCCCTGTCCAGGACACCCGCCCCACTCTGTGTGGTCTACACATTTTAAATCCATTTAAATAAAGTGAAAAACTCAGTTCTCAAGAGCCCTGGACACCGTCCAAGGGCCCATGAGCCGCAGGTGACCAGTGCTGCCCCAGAGAGGACCACACTGCGGTGCCACGCTGAGCCGCCACGGCCCGTAGCAGTGGGCTCCAGTGACCAGAAATGTGAACTTGCAAAACTCGGGTTAGTGACATATTCCTGTACCTATTTTGCTTTGCTTTGCTTTGCTTTGATTTTCTCTTTTTCTTTCTTTTCTTTTCTTTTTTTTTTTTTTTTTTTGCCATGAGACTCGTTTTTTAAAAATTTCATTTCTGTACACACAGGCCCTAACTGAAGATGGTGATACCCAAGGTTCTGGCTTTCCAGAGGCGTGGGAGCTGCCGGGAGACGCTGCACGTGGAAGTCGGGCCTGTGACCCCCTCGCAGCACAGCGCACAGCGAGCTCTCATGGGGCCGAGCTGCGGCTGGGGGTTTGGAAGTCTTGTTATATTGAGTGCATTTTCCACAGAGAATGTTTTCATCTTATCAAGGCCTTTGTCAGGAGAGAGATCATAAACCGAGGAGTATCTGTAATTATAAAATAATACACCACTGTTAGAGAGGATTTGAAAACTAATATAGCAAAAAGAAGACCTAGAGACAAAAGTCTTAAAACTATAAGCATTTACTCAGTTTTCCACATGAGTGAATTTTATAAAAGTGGCCTTCAGGGGCCAGAGGGTTAGCTCAGTGGTTCCGGCGCCTGCCTCGCAAGTGCAAGGTCCTAAGTTTGATCTGCGGTAACCACATACAATGCTGGGCGTGGAGACTCATGCCCACCAGCCATCAATACCACATACCACAGAGCTGGGCATGGTGGCTCATGCCTGTCATCCCAGCACTCGGGAGGCAGAGACAGGAGGATTACTGAGTTTGCGGCTTGCCTAGGCTACATAGTGAGCTCAGAGCCAGCCTGAGTTACAAAGCAAGACCCTGTCTCAAAAAAAAAACAAGAAAAGTGGCCTTCAGCTGTGGCTGTGCATAGAAGGCTCTCAGAAACGTAAGCATCAGGATGTCCTGCCCACACCCTGGACCATTAAATCAGGATGTCCAGTGTAGAAACCACATCATTGTCCAGTAAGACACCCCTGCAGACCCCAATGCACAGCCCCCATAGGGAAAGACTGTTCTAGAAGGCCGCTCACCCAGTAAAACACACGAGTGCAGAGAACAGTCACAGATGTGTGGGTTGCTTTTCACACTGAGAAAAAAATCTCTTCTCCCAAATGAGTAACACACAGATAGGGCCGTGAAGACTGGAACCACAGCGCAATTGGAACACGCAGGACTCACGGAAGATTTCATTTACTGGTGGGCCAGGAGTGGCCAGGACATCTCCAATCCTGCGAGCACTGTCTGTTCTTTCCCAGCCTTGGACAGTGGTGGACACACTCCTAACACAGGGCAGCCACACACTTTGCTTCTGCACTAGGAAACCCATAAAGTGCACATTTAAAGTTTTTCTAAATTCTTAAATCTACTCCTAAGAGGTGGTCACAGACACTCTAGATGCAGTGTCAGTGCTTATACAAACTATAAACATACACGCTCCGGGGCACTTTATCATCATCCTCGTCCTTTCATACGAAGACACCGGCCTCAGCTCCTTTTTCAAGATGCATACTCAATAAATGAACATTCAGATAACTCATTATGTACCTTACTGATACAGTGAGTCCTCCCCGCCTTTTTCTCTTTCAAAGAACACTACAAAGAACCTACTCTTTGGCTTGATGCAAACATGAAAAACATATTCTATGATTCCTAGAAAACTGCCTGCTAGTGAAATAGATTCTGCCAAAATGTCCTCCTAAGAGTCTGAAGTAACTTACATTTTCTCCTCACAACTACCCACCACCCGACACCTTTCTCAGTACTGGCCTTTACCTCTTAACCGGCTTCCTCACAAGTCCTGGAAAGGACTTGGCCATCTTTTAGAAGTTATGAAGAAATGCTCAACATCACTGGTCATTCGAGAGACGCAAATGAAAACAACACTGAGGCTTCATCTCGCTCCACCAAGAATGGCTACTATTTTGAAATTAGCCAGCAACAAATGCTGGCGAGGCTGTGGAGAAAAAGGAAGCCTTCTCCGCTGTTGGTGGGAATGTAGACTGGTAAAACCACTATGGAGATCAGTGTGGAGATTCCTCAGAAAACTAGGATTAGAGGTCCCATTTGGCCCTGCTATTCCCGGCTGGGGCATACATGAAAGAATTACAAGATTCACATCACAGTGACGTATGTGCACCCATGTTTATAGCAGCTCAGTTCATGACGGTTAAATCTTGGAGACAACCCAAATGTCCATCAAGTCTAGACTGGATAAAGGAGATGTGGTTTTCTTTATTACTCTGCCATAACAATGATAATCTTGAATCATTTATACTCAAATGCATGTACCTTAAGGACATACTCATAAGTGAAATAAATAGGTCAGATAGGTAAATATCATATCTTTTCTCTGGTATGAGAAACTGAAGATGTACATGAATTCTAGAATGCATGATAGATATTGTGAAATAGTAAATATTCAAAGGGAAATGGGGTTTAGGGGTAAGTAATGAGGGAAAAGAAAAAATATGATGGTAAAAAGGAAACAAAGCTTATGTATATAGGGATATGGAGTTATAGGTTAGGTAGGAGAAGGGGGAAAATGAAAATTAAATCATGTCATATACTGGTACAAATTCTCAGTGTTGAGCATTATCATGATGTGTATATATACTGTACCAATAAAGATTTACATTTTTAAAAAAGAGCTTACGCAGAGATAGATATGAAATGAGGTCACCTGTTACTTCAAGACCTGGGCACCCAAACCTGAGGAGGTGGCAGCTATCATTTTCTGGACAGATGCTGTGCTACCTGTTTAGGTGGAAATGTCAGCCTTCCAGGGGACACTGTAAGCGATGGGTCAGAGGGAACCTGGCCAGAAGGAGATGTTCTCACCGCTGCTTTTCCCAGGGTAACTGACTGTGGTAGCAAACGTGTGCCCAGGCTTCCATCGAGCCACCCTAGCGGGCTGTGATTTGGGAGATTTGCTTAGACTCTACACAGAGTCTTTGCTCCAGCTGTGTTCTCTTTGTGGCTTTTGATTTCAGTCGTTCCTTTGGGCTGCTGCTGATGGGAGACATCAACAGTTACTAACTCACAGGGCCATGCAGGGAACTGAAGCCATCTCCCCTGGGGAGTAGGAACCCCACACACTCTTCCTCTCTGTGGAGCCGCTTGGCCCAGCACTACAGCAGGAGAGCTCCTAGTCCTCTTCTGTCCCATCAAGCCAGTTTGTTCCAAGAGCCTTCCCTGACTTCCGTAGAGGTGACCCTCCTGCCTCTGTCTCCTACATATCGCACGTAGACGGCAACCTGGGACATGTATAATTCATGTGTTTGCCTTTTTTCTAACCTCATCTTCCAGCTGTGGTCCTGTCTTATTTATCTTTGCATCTCTAGCAGGCAGTGTCTGGTAAGTCTGGCCAGGGGACACATCCCCATTTTGAGTTCCGGGGGCTTGGGCACCTATTACCCCCCCAGTATTCCACGCCACCCTGATCTTTTCCAGCTTCCCTAGGCTCCCTGATGGGTCCTGCAGCTAATTCTGGATCCCAGGTATAAACACGATCGAAGGGCTGCATGGTGCTTCCTTCTGGAGGCCAGGGACGGTTCTCCTTCCTGCTGCTACGGCTGGAGGCAAAATCTCAGACAGACAGCAAAGCTCGGAGTGGGTGGGGACCCAGCGAGCCTGTCTTCACCGTGGGAGGCGGAGGTGCGCCTGGGGCTCGGGCTTTGCTGTCGGAGCCTCACCTGGCCTGAAGCAGCCTGAGGACTTCCCCGGGGACAGAGTCTGAGACAGGGGCGTGTCTTTTGATCACAAGCTTTCTCGCCCCCAGAGCCACTCAGGACTGATGGCAGGATTTCTATGGCTTCAAATTGTTCTTTGACCAAGTGTAGCTTCGCTCACTGTACTGAGGTAGACACAGTCTGATCCGCAGAGAAGGGAAGCGTCGGTGTCCGCAGCCCCAGGCAGACCAGCGCGGGAGAGCAGACCCAAATTCCAGCCACGCTATTAATGATCGCTCTGCCAGGATGCAGTGACCCTCCCCCAACCCCGGTGTCCTCTGGGGTTCGTATTCTAGGAATAAGGTTGGCCTATTTAGAAATGGGACAGACTTTGCATCTATTGCTAATGCCAAGAATATGCGTGTTGAAGGAGCTTGGTGGTACAAAGGTTAACACCAAATTCAAAGTTTATTCCTAAGCAGACATCCTGAGAGCCCCAGGGGAAAGACGGCAGCTGCCCTGTGGCCCAGATAATGCAATATCAGGGTGAATGAGGACATCACAGAATGTTCTGTTCTCCTCCCCTGAGACCAATTAAAATCTGTAGGCATCTTTCCTGTTGCCCAGGCTGACTGACTAAGTGAAACAGGATTGTGAGATTCTCATCCGCTTTCTCTGACCCCTGCCCGTCTTGCCGGCGAAGGCAGATCTGTGATCTTGGCTCCAAGCTCTAGGCCATCCCTGAAGCAGATCCAGACCCAAGCCATGGGCAAGTCTGGGGGCTAGGGGGCACCAGAGGAGAAACCACCTGCCAAGGAAATCTACCTGTGAGAAAAAAGACGCTGCTCTTGCTGGGGTCCTCTTGAGACCTCATCCCACCACCTGGTGCTGGGCACAGAGCACAGCCAAAGCCCAGCAGGGCACTGTTGTCTCCTTGACATGCCGTAGCCGCGTGACCTTGGGGTGTCCCACACAGCACCACGCCCTAGGAGTGGCTGCACACGCCAGCTGTGTGCAGCAGCCTCCAATAAATGAACACTCCAAATAACAATTTAAATAAGGGGGATTATGTCTCTTCTCTCTAAACCTACCCAGGGGCCGGGCGTCCAGAGCAGCATGCAGCGGGAGAAGACTCTAGCTGACAAAGTATCAGAGAGAAGAACAACACCCCCGACCTCAGGACAGAGGCTTCTGCCGCAGAAGCTGCCCCTGAGCTTCCTCAAAGGAAAGCCAGGTGCAGGCACAGCCCGCCAGGCAAGGCTGTGTGAGTCTGAAGCTGCCCCCAGCACACTGGGGGGGGGGGGCTGAGCCAAGGGCTATGTCTCCAAAATGTCCTAAGCCCTGAAGAGACGGTGTGAGGAGCTGGAGCTTCTGTTAGGTGACTGGGTCTTGGGTGGGCACCTAGGATGGGGCTGTGGCCTCACAGAAAGGACACAGGAGGCAGTTGATGGCAGTGCCTTCTGTGTCTGAAACGTTCCTGGAGAGATCACAAGTGCTCTCACTGCAAAACAAAACAAAACTTGTGACCCTCTGGGGTACTGGATACATCAGTCAGCTTTACTGTGATAACCACTTTGCAGCAAGTTGGTTCTGTGTTAATAAATCTGTTTTGGTGATGGAGACAATGCTCCTTAAATTTGGGAGCAAGCCTGTTCTCCCAACCATCCAGCTTTGGATAAGTGGTCCTAGCCTGAGTGATAAGGCAAGAAAAACAAATGAAAACACAGACTGGAAATAAGAAAGAAGGAATTCTCTATGGCAAACAATATAGCAATCAGTGCAAACAAAAGAAAGCCAACATTAGTAATAATGGCTTTTTCACAAACAGATAAATGGATTCTTTTTACAACAAATGATTCTCTAACAATTGAATATTCGATATGGAAATAATTTTTGAGCCTTAAGATACATATACAATAGATTAAAGACCTCAGAAGAAACGTCACTACCTAAATTGTAGAAGAAAATGTTTATAGTCTTGTTATGCAAAAATTTCCTAAATCAGATGTATAAAATGTTCTTCATAAAACAATGATAAATTAAATTTCACTAACACCAAAAATGTTTGCTTTTAAAACATATCATTAATAAATGAAAAGGTAGTCCTGGACCAATAAAAATAAAATCCTGTATCCAGAATATATAAAGAGCTCTTATGATTCAATAACAAAATAACTTAAGAAGGCAAAAAGGCTGAACATACACTACAACAAAGATACATAACCAGAATAGCACAAAGAAAGGAAAATGGAAAGTTCAGTCCACAGAGCAGTGGCACTATAGTCCCTAAAGAGGCTGACAGGCAGAGTTGGTGGGGATATTGAGAAGCGAAACTCTCATTATTTGCCGGTTGCATTGCAAACTGGTGACGCCATTTGGGAACTTTTTTTTATAAAGATAAATCTAGACAAACTATAGAGCATATAGGTCTACTTCTATATATTTACCAAGGAGTCATGAAAGCCTAAGTCCACACAGAGAACCTGGCGTGAACGTGCACAGAAGCTGTCTTTATAACACTCAGAACTATAAAGACCCCAACGTGTACTGACTGGTGAATGTCCATGCACTCCAGTTCATCTACACAATGGGACACTTTTTAGCATAAAAGACACAGACTACTTTCAGGTACATAGGGTGATGTGAGAGAATTATGCTCAGTGACAAAGAGACACAAAAGAGTAAGTACTGTATGATTCTGTTCACATGCACTTCTGAAAACAAAGCCAGACTGCAGAGCTCGGACCAAGGGCTCCCCGGGATGCCAGAGGGGGGACTTTGTGACTCAAGATGTGTGTGGAGTGACAGGAATGCTGCACACTGCAATCTTCATGGTGCTAGCACAACGGCGTACAGCCGTGACATGTCACTGCATTACACTCTGAAAATGGTGAGCTGTGTATAAATTCTGTCTCGAAGCTAATTATACACACACACACACACACACACACACACACATGCCACACTGAATGTTTTTGCTTTGTGTAATCTGTGGAAAAAAATTGCAGACACGCATAACTGTTTCCTCCCCATGGCTGACAAGAAACTGAAACCCCGAGGTAAGAAACGCTGGACTCCGGTTTCTCCCTGTGTCCCTGAGGCCCCTCTTCCTGCCCTTCTCGGAGAAGGAAAGAGGGTGGAAAACCGTCTGTCTGAGCAGCAGCAGTTCTTCCAACAGCTCCTGCACACACACCGCTGTTCGATCCCGAAGCTCCGCTGATGAGCACAATGCCCTGTGCCCCAGGGCGAGGTCTCCGAAGGTCTGGCGCCAGCCGGCAGTTTATCAAAATATTTTTCTGTGGAAAACTCAGGACTCTCGGCATTTTGGCTGGAGCACTCCAGCGCATCTGCAGAAGCAAAGCCCAGGAGCACCGTCAGCACCCAGCGCAGGACACTTGGATGGCGGCAGAAGGAGAAGAAAGGGCTCTGGCCTCTGCCATGCATGGTCCACTCTGCATGCACTGAAGGAGATGACAGCCCGAGGAAGCACTCTGTGCTCACCCGGAAGACAGGAGGAGCACGCAAGGAGAGGGAGGACGGTGAGCAGAGGCTTAGTGCCCTCTCTGTCTCCGCGTCTTCTTCGCTGTCTGCACTGTCTGCACTTACGCTGTTCACAGCCCAGATGGGGGGTTCTCAGTGCACATTAGGAGAGAAAGCAACTCAAGAAGTTAGGAAAAGAGTGAGCTAAATAACTTGGAAACAAAGAAAGGAATCAATAAAGTTAAAAGTTAAAGACTTAAAAGGAAGGAGAGACAACAGGACCAACAAATAAATCCCAAAGTTGGATCTTAGAGAAGATAAACAAATAAACAAAAACCTAGTAGATATTGCTAGATTACCTCGTCAAAAAAAAGAAACTGGAGAGCTCATAAATCAGGATATAAAATTAGTATGTACGAAATAATTGCAGAAACAGAAGAAACCTATTAAATTTTGAAAGTTTGCCTTGTAAGTAAAACTGAAATAATTTAAAAACCATCCAAATTCATCATAAGAATTGAATATAATATTGGTAACAACACTGCACAAAAACACTAATTACCTATTACTTCAAAGGCAAAAATTCTAAATAAAGTGCCAGAGATTTAGCTCAGTGGCTCCGGCACCTGCATAGCAAGTGCAAAGTCCTGGTTCAATCCCGGTAACCACATACAACAATATTGGGCGTGGTGACTCACGCCCACCAGCAATCAGTACCACGTACCACAGTGCCGGGCGTGGTGGCTCACGCCTGTCATCCCAGCACTCGGGAGGCAGAGGCAGGAGGATTGCTGAGTTCGAGGCTTGCCTGGGCTACATAGTGAGACCCTGTCTCAAAAAGAAAAATTCTAAATAAAATATTAACAAGAAATTTATGACATATTAAAGGATCATATATCAAAATCAAATGACATTTACTCCAAGAAGTTAAACTATTCCAGGGTAGTTTAATATTAGAAATTTAATTGTTGATTCAAAGAAAAAATCCAATCTGAAGATGTTGCAAAGATATCTGACATTACATACATTATTAAGTTGGTAAAAAGCATTTTGTAGGATTGGTATAGAAAAGGATATATTTTATGCATATATTTCTGTGCTATTTTTAACAAAGTGTGTGTGTGTGTGTGTGTGTGTGTAAAATAAGGTCAATAACCAGCACCAAATTGGATGGAAAACACTAGAAATATTCTCTCAAATACAGGGATTTAAAAAAATACAATTGATGAAGGAGGACTGCCAGTTCAAGTCCAGACTAGGCAAATTAGTGACTTAGCAAAACCTTATTCAAAATGAAAAGTAAAATGGGCTGGAGATTCAGCTCAGTGAGAAAGCCCAGATCAAATTTCCAGTACCACAGGAAAAGTTAGTTTTACTTCCATCACTTGATATGATCAGTCAGTAGCTAGTGGCCATGCACAGAGATGGGTACAAATTAAAAACGGAAAGATGAAAGTGAAGTCCCTACGCACAGACATGACTGGCTGTCTAGGGAATCCGAGAGAATTAACCAAACAGCTGCATAACGGGAGGGCGTTCGGCGGGTCCTCAGAGGACAAGAGTAACATGTGGGGTCCGTGGCTCTCACAGGCGCAGTCACTGGCAAGGGAGGCGACAAAGTTCCCAGAAATGGATACTGAAGAAAGGTGAGGGAACATCACTTTTAAAACTCCCAAACGACAGAAATAAAAACTAAAAGGAATAGTCAGCTACACTTTTTTTTTTTTTTTTGAGATAGGGTCTCGCTTTGTAGTTCAGGCTGGCTCTCATCTCACTATGTAGCCCAGGCAAGCCTCGAACTCAGCAGTCCTCCTGTCTCTGCCGCCCGAGTGCTGGGATGACAGGCGTGAGCCACCATGCCCGGCACTGTGGTATGCGGTATTGATGGCTGGTGGGCGTGAGTCTCCACGCCCAGCATTGTATGTGGTTTCCGGGGATCGAACTCAGGACCTTGCGCTTGCGAGGCAGGTGCCGGAACCACTGAGCTAACCCTCCGGCCCAGTCAGCTACATTTTTAAAGCAACACTACCAGAAGTACATCCATCTCCCTAACAGAATTTGGGGCCCAGAGAAATTGTCCCGTGTTGGTGCAACCCTCCAAGTGCGGCCGGCGGGAGATGGCTGGTGCCCTTCAGGGCACGATCTGGTCGGCGCGAGCGGCTCAAAGCAGAAGCAAGCCTGGCGGTGGCTGGTCCGCCTCAGTCCGGCTCACAGAGGAGTCCCACAGCTTTAGGCAAGTCCAAAGCCTTCCCGCCACTATTTGTTGTAGAATAAAACTGGAAATAGCTCGCATATCCCTCAGGAGGCCGCTGGTGAAATCATAATCGAATCATGACGGGATAACAGTGCAGTCATAAAATTAGGAAAGAAAAATACGAGAAAGTTCTACGTGTGCAGATAGGGAAGGCACTTCAAGACTCATATAAAGAAAGAAAAAGCTGCAGGACGATGAATAGGCTTGCTTCAGGGCATGTAAGCGACTGTGAGTCAGAGGCACAAGCCCTGGAATTTCCTTGTGTAGGCAAAGAAAATCCCCGGTGGAAATACGAACCTAGTAGCAGTTGCTGCTCTTTGGAGGAGGACGCAGGAGAGACGGAGATTTCCAAGACCTGCATTTTTATCCGTTAGGTAGAGTTTGGGTCCACATGAGCCCACCGCAGTCTGAAACGCCAAAATAAAATGTTAAACCAACAGAACAGACTGAATACAGTAAAGTATATTCGTATAGAAAAGTGAGTAGAGAAGGGGGCGAGGACAGCGAACTCCCAAGTGGCCGTGCTCGGCGCGAGCTCCATCCTGCGCGCAGCATTTCCCCTGTGCGTACGTGGTGGGTCCTGCTGCATCCGGATGAGGGAGGGGCCTGAGGCGAAACCAGGCTGGATGCACACGCCTGTCACACACACACGCCTGTCACACACACGTGCGCATGCAATACCCAGCAAACTCAAGCACTGAGACGTAAACAACACACAGACGCGAGGCCTCCACACAGAAATACCTGCCCGCCTCTCGCGTGTGCCGGAAAGTACATGTGTTTGAGTGTGTGTGAGAGAGAGCTCACTGAAGAGATCAGAGTGCAAAGACACGCCGCAGGACAGAGACCCGGGAAGACGCCGAATCCGTGCCACGGAGAGGGCACAGGGGAGAGCCCAGGCCTGCGTTTCCACTGGCTTCCTTTCTGCCCGGGAGAGTCACGCTGGACCCCGACTCATAGACTGAGGCCCCTTATTAAGGAAAGAAGCTCTGTCCACAGGCGAGAAATCCCAACAGTCCCACCGACAGGGTGGCCTGGGAGGGCGAGGGCCCCAGACCTGGCGGCCGCAGAGCATCTGTCGCGTGGGGCGGTTCCCAGAGCAGGGGGAGAACGTTCCCGAGCTAACATTCGGCCGTTTCTGTTTTCCGGGAGCGCGGGGCTCTTCGGGAGGCCAGCGGCCCAGGAGGAACAGACTCTCCTCGGGCACCCTGCAGGGTCGCTGACGCTGAGTGGCAGCGCCCAGCCCAGCTGGGACCGTGGAGGGCGCCCCACCGCGGGCCGCAGGCCGGAGCCTGGGCCCAGGGTGCGCGTGGCAGCTCCCTGCGGGGCCCGCTCGCTCCGCGCATTGCCGCACCGCAGGCCGAGATCTTCACCGCCAGCCTCACACGGCGCTGGCTGTCCGCTGCCGCGTCCACCTCGGTCCCTCGCTCCTCCTGGACTGTCCTGAGGCTCCGGAGCAGCCTCCCTGCTGTCGTCCTTTCCCCTGCAGCGTCTCCTTCCTCCCTGCGGGGACCCAGCATACCAATGTGAGCTACAGGAGCCTCAGCCGCCACGCCCGGGAAGGAGCTGCGGAGAGGACGTGGGGGACACCCGGGGCCTCAGTCCCTGAGGCCTCGCTCCTCAGCTGTGTCCTGTGGGGACTCAGCAAGCGGCAGAAAGTCCTTCCGGTAAGGCTCCACCCCCGGTCCTCCCCTGTGATCAGGCCTGTTTCTGTCCGTCTGTCTGTCTGTCTGTCTGTCTGTCTGTCTGTCTGTCTGTCTGTCTCTCTCTCTCTCTCTCTCTCTCTCTCACACACACACACACACACACACACACACACACACACACGCGCGCGCGCGCGCGCGCAGAAGCCCTCTGCTTGCCTGCTGGGTGCTGGGCTTCTGGATCTGGCTGAGGCACTGGGAAGCCCGGCTGGTGCACAACTTCCAGGCTACGGAGCTTCTGGGTGTCTGGGCCCCTCCCCAGACCAGACTGTGGGAGTTAATTGAGACAATGTCCACAAGGGCGCTGAGTGACCCAAAGGCCGGCATCACACGGCCCTGTGCGGCTTTAATGAGGAGACTCCCGGCCAAGGCATTTCTCATCTTGGCCCGAAGTCAAACCGGGAGGAGACTGGAAATCGAAAATCACCGAGTCTGGCTCCGTCCCAGCCTCCGTATCCATCGAATGAAAAGGGCTGGTTTCAGTAGCAGCGGGGATTAAATTCGCGAGCCCTGCTGCAGACGACCGGACGCACAGGCATCCAAACGCAGGCTGCGGAGAGCGGTCCTGAACCCGGCGAGACCAGCCATGCTGAGTTTTCAAGAACATTCACTTTGGAGCCCAGGTAATTATGCAAAACACCGCCCCAACAACTGGGGGAAATAACTGAAGCCAGCAAACAGAACCCTGAGGAAACGCGCCCACAGAAGGACAGCTTAATAAAATGCACACATTCCGCTGACCATGAGAAGAAATTACTTTCCTCTCACAAATTACATTTGTATCTAAACATAATATTTTCAGACAGGCTTCTGTTCACAGCCCAGCGCCTCTGGGGGAGACCGAGTGTCTCAAATGTGCGACAGTGTACTGCACGGGTTCCTTTTATTAAAATCTCACGTCACCGGGGTAGGTCCTCAGAGAGAGCAGCGCAGAGAACTGGCAGGAGATCAGGGAGCCCACGGCACGCCGTCATGCCGCCATGCCGCGCGGGCGGCTGTGCGGGGCCAGCCAGAGGATGGGGCGTCGGGCTCGGGAGCCCGGAGAGCTCCGGCTTTTCCTCTGCGGCTCCTTTTCCTTCTCTGCTCTTCAAAGCCAAACCCAGAGGTAGAGCAAACCGAGGCTCCTCTGCCCTGGCCCCTCCCAGCGTGGCCACCCCACAGGGCCTGGCTTGATCCTCTGGTCCCCGAGATGCGCAGTGGGCGGGGAGCCCCGCGGCCGGCCCTGCCCAGCCAGCCTGGACCAGGGCCTCCCAAAGGCACCAGCGAGTGCAGGAAACAGCAAGGGAGAGCAGCTGCCAGTCAGACAACTTGGGATTTGTTTTTTTCTATTTTTTTTTTAATGTATGATGAAAGGAGAAATCGTTGCCACGTCTTGTAGAATCAACAACACATAAGTAAACGTCAGAAGTAAAGGGTATAGAGAGTGTCATCCGAACGCCATTTGGGTGAGGTTTCGTGCAGATCAAACCCGTTAACCCTGAGTCCCGCAGCTGACGAGGCCTTGGAGCGACTCAGCTTCCCAAAGGAAGGCCTACAAAACCCTGGCGTGAGGGAAGGGTCAGGGGCGGGCTCTCCAGCCCGCCTGAGGCGCGCTGCCGTCAGAGGGCAGGGCTCCCTCAGCTCCTCCCTCAGCGTGAGTCAGGAACAAACAGGAGACACCCTGGGGCCACCGCCATTTTGGGGCGCACTACGACCCAAGGCCCCCCGCCCCCGCCCCGGTGCTCCCCCAGCTCCTCAGAGCACCTCCGGGCCTGAGCTGGGATGTGGCCTCAAGGGCCTTGGCGTTGCCCTCACACTTCAGTGAGCTCATGAGCAGCTGCTCGGACCAGGCCCTGCGGCCAGGACGCTGCCTTCGGGGACAGCTGCACAGCAGGGCTGGCGGCCAGTGGGGCGGCGGGTCTCGGCACGGTGGCCCAACAGCACCTTCCGGAAGAATAGGCAGCAGGACTGGATCTGGAGCACACAAGGACCCCTCACACAAAAAGGAGATTTTCAGCCGACAGAGCAACCCACAGGGGGCCACGTTGGAGGGCGGGTGGGCCCTCCGGAAGCCGTGAGCTGGCGGGCAGGAAGCAGCTCTGGAGGCTGTGGAAGAACCGGGAGCCAGGGCTCCCTGGCCCCCGGTCGTGCCGTCCTCCTGCGGGCAGCCCACTGGCCTGTGTCGCTCCGCTTGCGCCCACCCGTCCGCTGCCTGGGGCTCTGTCGGAGGGGCCTGCCATTCCGAAGCCCTCCCTCTGCTCGCCGGCACCTCCTGTTCTCTCAGGGCCCTGGGTCCTCCACACTGCTCTGCTCCTGTCCGGACTCTGGTCCCAAATCTAAAGCCTCAGCACAGATACCCGCTGAGCAGGGCCGTGGGGTGTGTGCACCGGTCCTATCACCCTGACTGGGCGGGAGGCCCACTCAGGTGCTGCGGTGGGTTAGGGCGGGCCCTGGCGAAGCTATGCTGGTGGGCACTTAACCCAAGCAGAAGTCATTTCCAGACTGTCCCAGATGCCCACAGATACCCGCGAAGACGAGACGCGCAGTGCCCATGGGGTGTCACCCAGAAGCAGTAAGCCTGCGGAGGTCGGTGTCCGAGCGGCAGCCCTGAGTTCTGTGCAGGCCCGAGGCGGGCGGCGTGTGAAGCACTGACGGGCAGGGCCACCCTGCTCCTGGGTGTGTGGTCTCGTCCTAAACAAAGGCTCAGCAGACACCCAGAGCAGCAGCAGGAGCAAGGACTTTCGAGAAAGAAAAGATCCGCTCGACAGGGCTGGAGCAGTCAGCAAGAGGCGCCGGCAGCCATGGGCGCTCAGTGCCGGGGTTTCGGCCTCAGGGCTCGGAAGGGGTCTGGAGGTGTGGCCCGAGGTACCCTTCATGAGGCAAGGAGTTCTCGCCTTACACGGCCCCCAGGGAAGCGGCACCCACAGCCCAGCGGGGTCAGCGCTGCATGCCCGTGGTCAGTGACGCGCGATTAGAGTCCTAGGCACACGCCTGGGGATCGCTGCGCAGAGGCGGGGCTCCCCGTCACCTCCCCCACGTCTAGACCTGGGCGCCCTGCCCAACGATGTCTAACTCAGAATGCGGACCCCGTCCTCTGCGCGGGCTTCTGGGTGGGCAGACCCCTTGCACTCCTGAGCTGCGTGGGCAGCTCTGGCCTGGCTGCTGCCTGCGACTCCCCGGAACACTGCTCCTCACTTCCCCTTCGGGACCCAGCCACACACTGGCCCGGAACGCAAAGCCCCACCTGGCCGCATCCTGCGCGAGGCTGGACCCCTGGTGCCGAGCGTGACTCCTGCGCCCACGCGGGACCACCGTGGTTCCCACGGTGGGGAACTTTACAGGGCGCGCTCTGACGACGTTTCCAAAGAAAAGGGGCTTTCACCGGGCGGTGGTTAACAGGGGGAGGGCTGCGAATGTGCCTCTCGCTCTTCCTTTCCAAGGCACTGGGTGGGCCCACGGGACAGGCCTGGTTATTTCAACGCACCGCACGGGCTGTGAGTCCCTTTCCTGGGGCAAGGCCTCTCAGAGCCAAGTCGCTGCTGTGCTTACAGCTGCCTGCCTTTTAGTTTGCCTAGCCTGCCCCAGGAGCTCACCGATGACGAAATAGTGAGTGTGTGGGCGTGTGATGGCGCACATCTGTAACACACACGTGTGGGTACACACTGAGCAGACCCAAGCTTGTGGTCCCCAGGAGAGTGCGTGCCGAACGATAGGGCCGTAAACCCCCCACTGTCACTGACCCCACCAAGAGCCCGGCCACAGACGGGACTCACATCTGCCCATCACCAACAGTGTGAGCTGGTGACTCAGGCCGATGTGGTTCTTGTGCCAGTTTAGATGAGCTCACTCGCCCTCCTCCTTCTCTAACACATCAGCTTGCCTTAAAATGCCTGTTCATAACATGGGGCACGCAGGGCTCAGCTTGGAGTTCGAATTCTACTCAAAAAGAAAAACCTGCACATTCAGGGGAGATGTCTGTGCTGCATGAGTCCCAGGAGCTTTTCAGGGTTCCTTGAGCCTGACCTGTCCCCAAGGAGTGTGTGTAGTGCGTAAAATGGGACAATTAGTGACAGCTCAGGCCAGAGCAGGAAGGACACAGAAAGCAGCTGAGACACCATCACGTTTGCCCCGGAGTGGGCTGGTGTCCGTGGCTGAGAAGGTGGGTCCCACGGATGCAGACTAGTGATGCTCACAACATGCTGGTCCACGACTATATTCTCTGGGGCCAAAGGCTGAGACAGTCTCCTCTGTCTTAGTCACTTTGACATTGCTGGGACAAAATACCTGATACCCACAGCATGAAGGACAGATCGACTCTGGCTCACGGTCGGTAGAAAGTTTAATCCTCCACGGAAAGCTGGCTGCAAGGCGGAGAGACGGCAGAGGAGACACTGACCACAGAGTGCAGGCGGGAAGCAGAGTCTACAGGAGCCAGGACAGGAGACAAACCCTCCCCGGCCGCGCGGCAGGGGCCCGCCCGTTCTCACCCGCCCCACCTCCTGGGACGAGCCGGCCCTGCGCCCCACCCCCGTCACCTCCCAAGTCCTGCCTGTGAGCACGGGAGGCCGTCGGGGTTCCCAAAGGGAAACCCCGTGCCTTCCCATTCATATATGCACCCGGAATATTCTTGAACTTGGTAGTCAGATAAGCGAATTAGTACATAGTTTTCACCTAAGGAAAGTTCTGCGGTTCAGTGTAGACAAGTCTATGCCCAGCTGGCTGTACAGCTGGCTAGACACGAATGAAATGGAAGAACGGAGAGAGGAGCAGTGTGAGCTCATGCCAGCTCGCCGGCTCCCCGCCCAGGACGCGAGTGCAGGCGCCTCCCAAAGCCAAGGACCAGGACGTCTGAGAGGCCGGGTCTGCAGGCGGTCCTGAAGCTCAGGCCAACGCACCGCCCTCGCCTGGAGACCCCTGGGGGCCCGCTCACCTGCTGCCAGGCCTGGCCTCCCCTGCAGCTTCCTTCTCCTCATCGGCAAGGGCTTCCCTGAGCCCCCCGGGCAGCAGAGACAAGTCCAGGGAGGGAGGGAAGCGACCTTACGCCCAGCCATCGGCTGCCTCAGTTCCGCCCCCGAGTTTAGGGGGCTGATCGCTTCCGGCCACGCTCCTCTGTGCTAGTGACAGTCACAGCTCTGCGGCACGGGTTGGGGCAGCGGGGCGCTCTCTGCTTCCTGGTCCACGCTCCACGTCACGTGACCTGCCGCCGGCCTGTCACTCCGCTTGCCGTCTGGCACGGCCACACCCATCTACCTTCCATCTCTGCCAGAGCTTCCAGCACACCCACTGCTTATGCCCAGCACCCGAGACGGTGCTTGGGACACACAGGCACACAGCAGGCAGCTGCTGCAGGGCCGGAGCTCTGTGGAACACACACACACACACACACACCCCACTTTCCCTCCACTACGGGCTCCTGACTCGTTCAGTAACTACACACTGAGGACAGGAAAGAGAGAATGGGTCCACAAATAAGCACTACGCATCTTAAGCGCAGCGTCTGGCTGTTGTCCCGGCAGGAGGCAGGAGAGACGGATGAGTCCTGAGCTGCCAGTGGTCGTCCAGGCCAGGACACGGCTGATGGTTTCCAAAGGCCAAGACCCTGCAGAGGCGACCACAGGCTGTGATTCCTTCAGGCACCAAGAGAAGCCTCTCAGTGAACCAGGAGCAGACAGAGAACCGCAGGAACAGCACGGCGGAACCCCACGAGCCATTGGCTGGGAAGAACTCCACAAGCCACACCTTGGGGCAAACAAGTGAGCCTTTTGAACTAGAAAGACCCCGGTTCAGATCCTCATCCTGCTCCTGAACAGCTACTCAGACAGGCTGACCTTCAGTTTTAAAATCTCTCTGCAGCAGAGTGTTGCCAAGTCGGCTCTCACAAGCCCTGCGTGGCACTGCGCTCTGCAGAGGGCCTGCTCCGAGGCCAGGCAGGGCTGCTGGTGCAGCGTGGGGACGGGCGGCCCGGGCTGGCAGGCAGGGGCCAACTCATCTCCACCGTGAGCATTGCGGGGTCTCTCTGAAGATCGTTCCAAGCAGGTGGGACGGAGATCATGAGTCACTAGGGAAATAAAGGTCAGGCCTAAGGAGGAAGCAAGGAAGCCAGGGAGGGGGAGGGCCACACGGGGTGCGGGAGGAAGAAGCGGTGGATATCACTCCATGTGGCTCCTGCAGAGGGTCACAGCGTCCTCAGACCCAAACTGTCAGCTGCCAGTCAGCCATGACACACATGCAGGACCCAAGAGGGTGCCGTGTTTCTGTGGACGAAGCCTGAAAGGTGTGTTAGCAACACGTACATGGTCAATAAAGTAGCTAAAACTTAAAACTTCATTCGACAAATACTTACTGAATTTTTACTATATCAGACATAACTGCGTAGTGTTCCAAGCACTGGAAATTGGGCAGTAAGACAAAATTGCTGGCCAGTGGAGTCTTTGTGATTCACTGAAAATCTGTACAACCCACATCGGCTAAGGGTGGGCTTAGAAGTGGCCACAACACGGGGACTGTGACGTCAGCAAACCCAGACAGAAGTGCATGGGCCTGGCTGGTTATGGGGCGACAGCAGCGGGCAGATGGTGAGGATTATGGGCACCGCAGGAAGGTGCAGAGAGACAGAGCTGAAGGACAAGGAAGGAAGGCAACACTGCGGGCCAACCCAAAGCCGTCCTGCCGATGCGGCCATTGTGCAGACTCACAGGGGACGGACCAGGTATCTCCGTGGAGAAGCCCTGCAGTGGCTCCCAGGGCCACTCTGGGCGGCGCAGGAGACACTTGTGGGCCTGAAGCGCTCAGGATCGCGGAGGCCAGTGCCATAGCAGCCCGGCAAGGGTGTGTCAAACAGCGACTCCCAGCACTGAGGGAGCGCTGTTTGTTTCAGTCACTTCCCCGCACGGGTACAAAACATCCAGCTCCTAGGACCTGCAGGAGCAGAGGTTTGCTCTGAGCTGTGGCTCGCAGGGCGTTCCGTGCACGGGGCGGTGGAAGACCGAGGAGGAGGAAAGCCACGCACCCAGGGCACTGAGGAAGCAGAGAGAGGGGAGGAGCCAGGGACAAGAACTCACACTGGAGGCCACACCCAGGGGCCCTCTCCTAAGAGCACGCACAGCCCTGCGCTCTGCGGGGGAGGGGTCTGCGACGGAGTGTCACACCCCCAAGCCAAGCACTTTCCAAAACAACCATCTCTGAACGGAGAACAATTTTAGGGAGACGTTTTAAATCTACATAGTAACACCAGTCTAAGCTTGTACACAGATGATCACCTTTAACCTTTCTGGTAAACCACGCAGGATGGACAATTTGCTCCTCTTTGAAAAATGAATGCATTTAGGGACAGATAGGCGAAAGATCTGGCCAAAGAGACAAACTGAGGAGACAAACCCTGCCTTCAGAGCCTCACACCTTGTCCACTGAATACAATCGTACTGCTTCTGCTTATCCTCGTGCTGAATTGACACTGAAATATCACTTTTTAGTCAACATCACTTGTAGCTTTTAGAGTCAACCTTTAGTATATCTGAAGGTGAGTTCAAAACAGAGGTTTGGCCAGGCATGGTGTTGCACACCTGTCATCCCAGAATTTAGGACAATGGAACAGGAGCATTGAGGGTTCAAGGCCAGACTGGCATACCTAGTGAGTTCAGAGATAGCCAGGCTACATAGTTAGAATCTGTCTCAAAAAAGTCAACCAGACAACCATCAAAGCAACACGGATGTTTGTGTCTTACCTTCGCAAACTCAGAATGGTGGACAAAGGTGAACTCGTGCCTCTCTGTGGATTACTACTGACCCGAGAGCAGGAAATTGGCAAAAACCCTCTCTGTTTTCCAAATCCTTGACAATTCTAGAATGTTTTGGAAATTGTTTCACACGGGAAGTCTCTCCACACCCTCAGAACATTGTCTCTAACTCTGAGCCCATCCAGCCTACCCAAGAGAAAATGGGTGGGACAGAGAGACACATTACAGAAAGCCACAGGAAATATGGAAATAGATAAATGGGCGGGTGTTTTGGGAGGATTCATTCTCCACCTGTCAACAAGTATCAGGAAAGAACGAAAACAAAGTATTGGGAACACAAAAGATTTGAGTAAGCCAAGAAATATCCCACATTCTAGATGAGCAAAACTAGTATACGATAGCACATTCCTCAAACAACTGCAAAAAAACCTTGCTATGGTGTATATCTAGATAGCCCCTCAATGGGTTCAGAGGTGAAGCTTGGGAAGGTAAATGGATCATGGTATGCGACACTCAATGGTGGATTAGTTTATAAATAATGAATTTATAGTAAATGTGATGAGTTTATGTGACGTCAGAGGTGAAGCTTGGTCAGAGGCCATGGGTCACTAGGGACCGTGACCTGGAAGGGCTTCTCTCCCCCACTACTTCTCGGCTTCTGTAGCCATAATGTGAGCAGCTCTCTGTCCCACACCCCTCGTCCATGCTGTGCCTCCTCACAGTCCTGGAGCGTGGCCTGAAATCTCTACTAACTGTGAGCCAAGGTAAACCTCTCCTCCTTTAATTTGAGGGTATGTGTCTCAGCAATAGACAAAGTGACTAAGACAAACCCTAACTTTTCTTAACAAAAAATAATTGTAAAGTTAAACTAAGGAGTCAAAATATACTTTAAAATGGCTGATGTTGAAGAAAGAGACTCCTTTCCTACCAGAAAAAAAGCTAGGCTATAAGAAAGCTGCAAAATTGAATGTTTTGGTTCTGGGGCACCAGACCAACAAATCACTGGGACAGTTAACAGTTCTGAGAAGGATGAATTCGTATGGAAAATTTAACATGTGATTAAAATGTCATCTCAAACCAGTAGAGAGATACTAAATTCTTCAATAAATGATTTTAGAACAACTGTCTAGCAGTTTAAAGAAATTTTAACTTGGATTTGTACCATGTGTCTTTTTCCACAATAACTCCAGGATGGATCAAGTAAGTAGTGAAACATATGCAAACACATAAAATCACTAGAAAAAATGTGGGTGGATGTTTTTACAATTCTGATGTAGAAAGATTTTCTAATCGTGTCATGGAAGCAAGAAACCATAAAGGAGAAATTTGAACACTTAAGAATGCAAACCATTTAGATGACACAGCCCACTATAACCAACATTAAATGAGGAAAATTAATAAAACATATGATATAGTCTCTTGAACAGGATGCTGACAAAAACAAGACATCCTTGCTTCCGTGGAATGAAGTGTGGCTTCAATAATTCATGCAAGAGACACTGCTGTGGTTTCAAGCTCTCCCAGATGCTAAAGACATGGTGAAACTAGGAGATGAGGCCCCTGCTGTCACCAAGTTTAGAAGTCAGTAAAAACTGACAGTGAGACAGAAGACAATGTCATTTGGCACTGCGATTCATAGCATGAAGATGGACTGAGGCAGAGTGGGACCTGCAAGGGTCTGAGGAAGCCAAGGAGGAGCACAGGTCAAGGGAGGCCATTTTGAGAAGAGCAAGGGAGGCCATTTTGAGAAGAGCAAGGGAGGCCATTTTGAGAAGAGCAAGGGAGGCCATTTTGAGAAGGTCAAGGAAGGTCATTTTGAGAAGGTCATAGGTGACAAAGTAGCTCACAGAGATCAGGGGAGATTGCTTCCCCAAGGCCCAGTCAGCCCGTGCAGGCCAGCAGTACAGAAAATGGCTGTCTGAAGCATGCCAGAAAACCAAGGGCTGCTGTATTGCTCACAGCAGCAGAGGCATGTGGAGGAAAGCGGAGGCCAGTCAGATACAGACCATGCACACATTCACCAGCCAAGCTTCCCTTCCCTCTCAGTCTTAGGGTTTGAACTAAGCGATGCCTATGGCCCCCTTTTAGAGACAAGGTCTTTCTAAGTTGTCCAGGCTGGGCTTGAATCTGTGAGCTTCCATTTCCCGTAGTGCTGGGATTGAGGCCTGGCCCGGCTGCAGGACTGCTCTGCACTCTGGATGTGTTGTGTCGGAGGGAGCATCGGGAGCTGGCTGTGGGCCTGAAGAGGGACCCCGGGTGTGTTTTGCACATCAATACAGCAGTGCAGATCTGCTCTGGGCGGCAGGGTGGAGACAGCTGCATACAGAGGCTCCGGGGGGCTCATCCTGGGCATTTGCACCTTCTACCCATCTATTTGCTGTTCTGGCTTAGGCTGTGTCACCACCATGTTTCTTATCTGTATTGTTGCCAGTCCAGCCCAGTTACTTGGTGATGTCACTTTCGCTTTTTCTTACAGAACCGGAGCTCCACGTTTTATGAGATAATGCACTTAAAAATAACCTCTAAATTGTCACAGGTGTGTCAAAGTTAACCAGAGCTGGGCTGGAGGGTTAGCTCAGTGGTTCCGGCGCCTGCCTTACAAGCGCAAGGTCTTGAGTTTGATCCCCGGTAACCACATACAATGCTACACATCAATACAGCAGTGCAGATCTGCTCTGGGCGGCAGGGTGGAGATAGCTGCATACAGAGGCTCCGGGGGGCACATCCTGGGCATTTGCACCAGCTACCCATATATTTGCTGTTCAGGCTTAGGCTGTGTCACCACCATTGATTGTCCACCAGCAATCAATGCCACATACCACAGTGTCGGGCGTGGTGGCTCACGCCTGTCTTCCCAGCACTCGGGAGGCAGAGACAGGAGCATTGCTGAGTTCAAGGCTTGACTGGACTACATAGTGAGCTCAGGGCCAGCCTGAACTACAAAGTGAGACCCTGTCTCAAAAAAAAAAGTTAACCAGAGCTGTTTCATTTCCTAGATTCACAGAGAAAATCACACAGCTCTTGGGAAGGACTTCTGTGTGGCTCGAAGGGCTGTACCAGAACCCAGGCGAGTGTGCAGTGCTGCCGTGGGGGGAGGGGCACGGCACCCCCGGACACAGACAGCACATGTGTGCAGTGCAGCCCGCACTCAGTCATGTCCTCTCCTCTCCCCATGCAGGAAAACAGCTCTGTGGATAAGAGAAATTAAAAGAGGCCCTGCCGAGTGCGTTGAAAATGCAACAGAAGAGAAAACCTGCTGCCCCTCTCAGAAGCCCACGCCTCTCATTCATGAACCCCGGTCATACCAGGACGGCATGCACCTCTAAAGTCCCAAGGGCCAAGGTCGGTTCCCCTCAACACGACCCAAGCTCAGGAAATCTAAAACACTCTGTATGATAGTAAAACAGCCGTGACAAACTCTAAGGCCTAATAAGGACAACAGTTAATTAAGCAGTAACTCAATGGAGACCCAATTCAATGTGACTCAAACAATTCAACGGGTTGATCATGTGGTGAGGCGATGTCAGGCCACTGTGTCTGGCCTGGGGCAGCCGAGGATGGCATCACAGCTCTGCTCTCACGTGCTGCCACCAGGGAAGGTGGCACAGACAGTACCCAGGCTGAAGGGCAGGGAGCCTTCCCAGGAGCCCTCACGGCCATGCTGACATTTGCTCTGCTCTTAAAGCTTTGGAAAAACAAATGCCATTTAACTGGATCATGACTGTATTTATAGGAAACAATGATATCATGGTAAAGCTATTTTACGGAGATAGAAGCTGGAGCTATATAAAGAAAACAGTTTTATAAAAACGTAACAAAAACCATATTTTTGTTTTAACATGCTCATTTTTGTTAAATGAAACAATGGCTCTGAGAGCCTGTTCTTCCATATTATTTATAAAACTTCTCTTCCAAGGCACCCTCTGTCTGCTGTGTACCCCACCTGCTCAGCAAGCGTGGACCCGCATCTCGGCTCCCGCAGAGCAGGCAGAAGCCGGATGGGGCCCCAACACTTCTCTTTCCCGTGGGGTGGTGAGAGGAGCCCTCATTTACACGGGGCTGCGGGGACCCTTGCTCTGCGCCTGTGGGCCCTGGGGCTCCTGCTGACCCCTGCAAAAATCCAAGTGGGGTTGCACAATCTGATAAAGATCCCCTCCTGCTGGGGGCCACTGCCCTGTAATCACAGCACTCGGGAGGCTGAGGCAGGATGACTACTGCGCATTCCAAGCCAGCCCCGGCTGCCTAGTAGGTTCAAGGCCAGCCTGGATTATCTACTGAGACTGCAAACAAAACCAAAAGTTGATCTCTCGGTCATGAAGTCAGTCAGTAAGAGGAGAAAGGGCCCGTGGGGCGTGGAGCTGCCAGCCCTGGTTCTCCACAGGGTGTGTGGGGTCCGGAAACCCATCTAATCAACCTGAGTCCTGGCTCTCGTCCACAGACAGAGACGAGAGGCCTGCTGAGCTCCGTGCCTAACCTCCCTCACCGACAACAGAGGCCGAGCATGGCGACGTTCGTTCTCCAGGGTTATTCCGGTCTTCCAAAGGCTGACGTGTCCCCTGGGTGTTTTAGCCAACGCTTGGCCGTACACCTGAGGGTATAACAGGTCACCCTCGACCCACACCCCCTCCCAAGCTTTCTGCGCATTCCACCCACCCAGAAACCTTGAAGCTGTATTGATACTGAGGGTGCAGCCCAGAGACTGGGCCCCCCGCGGCCCCTCCACTCGCCCACAGCCCCCACAGGAGCAGCAGCCGAGGAAGGAGCCTCAAGCACTCCGTTTCTGCGGGATGCCTGGATCCAAGCTCCGGCCCCACCACGTTCTGCCTCAGCGTGACCTCTGTGTTCCCCAGCAGCAAAGTCCAGGCCGCTTAGGCGGGAAGCCGACCTCCCATCCCATGGTGGCCACCAGACTGGCGGACCATGAGTCCCACGGAGCATGTGTCCTGACGTGGTGGCTTTTCCGGGTGTGAGCCAAGGCTCTCGAGAGTCTGTCTGTCTGCTGTCTGTCATCCATCCAACCTCCATCCACCTGCCTACTGAGAGATGCACCCTGGGGAACTGGCACCCCCTCAGGCCGCCAGGCCCCGCCCACAGCTGGCTCCCTGGAGGAGGGAGAGCCGAAGCTCCGCTCTGCAGGCTGGGACCTGGCGTCCAGGCAGCAGGCAGCCAAGGAGGAGGACTTCCTCTCTGCTCCAGGGGGCCGGCCTGTCTGCTCCACGGGGTCTGGGGCCGAGGTCAGCATTGTCCAGCAGCTCCTCGTGTCACGCTCAGAGGAACACTAGTGGAGCAGCGGGCCCTCTGGCCAGGCGGGGTGACATGGCAGCCGCCCCCACCGTGCACATCGGGACTGAGCATGTTCCTGGTATGGAAAGCACCGGACTCTGTCCCCAGGATGCAGGGCAGGAAGCAGAGGAAGAGAGGAGCGGAGGCCAGAGGACAGGCTGGGAGCCAGTGGAGATGGGGGCGAGGGCACCGCCCAGACTGAGGGGCCCACAGCGCACCGTGGGGCGGGACATCCCCCGCCAGCGCTGTGGCCTGAAGGCAGGAAAAAGCCCAGAGAGCCGTGAGCCTCCGCTCCCAGCCCAGGGAGGCCCTGTCCCAGCTCAGCACCCAGAACCGGAGCCCAGGTCCAGCGCACCACGGCCGTGCGTCCCCACCTGGGCCCAGGCGTCCCAGAAGCCCGCTTGCTTTGCTGAGCCCTGTGTGAGGGGAGGAGACACAGCCCGCACCTGAGCCTCGTGCCTGGCCGAAGCAACTAGATGGCGACCTGCTGGCCAGCTGCCCGGCTCAGCCCTGAGGCCAGCCACGGCGCCTTCGCCCAGCCAGACCCCAGCTCGGAGGTGACCCCGCTGTGGTCTCCTCCTGCCCCGCAGGCGCCCTGGCAGCAGCCTGAGGCAGAGAGTGCAGGCCCGGGGAGAGGCTGCAGGACACGGAAAGGGCTGTGCAATCTCACACTCTCAAATTCCATCTTTACTTGAAAACGTGCTTTCAACACAAGCCGCCCACCTGGTATTCCTGTCTTTTTCATCCGTGCCACAGGTCAACATGGTAACGACCCAAATTAACCACCTGCTGCCTTTTTCGGGCTCCACAGAACTGGTGCCCGGCTGCACTTCCGCTGAGCCGCGGACCTGGCCCCCACAGTGGGTGGTGTCAGGAGTCTGCGCACCGAGGCCCAGGTGCTGAAGTGACACCGCCGACAGGTTCTGCGGCCCAGGGTTCCATCCTGCGGTCTTTGGGGCGGAAGCGACGACAGCAGCCCCCCCCCCCCCCGAGGCTCTGCAGGCCCTGGGCACACGGCGCTGGCCTGGCGCAGGACGTGCCGACGCCACCCGTCCCCACGTGCTCCCGTCCGGCTGGGTCCCCCTCACTAGCGTGACTCTCAGCGTGGCGCGAGGGGGTGCGGGCGACGCCGACTCTCGAGCCCAGGCCCTGTGGAGCGGGCGTGGCTGTGTCTGGCATGAGGTTACCAGGACGCCAGTGTGCGATCCGGATGCTGAGAGCGGCAGCGACCGTCACAGAGACAGGGACCCTCCCGGAGCGCTTCCCAGGCTGCCCAGGCCCCGGCCGGCGGGAGAACCAGCCCTGGAGCCTGCACATGATGCCTCACCTCTCCTTGGCTAAGTTTACACGCTGCCGTTCACGCCAGACAGCCACACCGGCCCGTGAAGGCAGCCTGCCAGCCCTCCTTCAGGGCACCTGGGCCCCGCCCCCACTGGGCAGCCGTCTGCGGCCCCAGGGGCCCGCCCGCCCTGGCAGCCAGCTTGCCCCCAGTCCCACGCCACCGTCAATCAGGGCCACCCTCAGTCCCTGCCGCTGCACTGTGGTGACATCCTCTTCCAAATACAATTTTTATCTATGGAGGAGTCTCCTTCACCAAACACACCGCTGCCACAAAATAGCACTTGCCTCGCACCTTAGCAGCATTTATCTTCAGTTTCTTGTGATAGTATTTACTTAATAAGGATGAAGGTAAAACCACAGAATTTTATAAAACAATGAGCAGAAGCCTTCCTCCAGCCCCACCAAACCTCACACGTCTTCTTTAGATTAATGGGTGCCAGTGCTATGTTTATGTGATGACGTGTTCCGTCATCTTGTCCAAGTTTCTAGAATCACTCCCCATCAGCCCCTGCAGGCCAGGCCATCAGGCATTTGTTTAAAGGACCAGAGAATTGTGTGACCTCCCAGCACTTTAGCAAAACCCTGAAGACGATGCATCTGGAGGAGAAAGGTTCATCCTGACAGTTTGGGGGATCCCTCCCGTGGCTGGTTTGCCCAGCGGCGTCAGTGGCGGTGAGGAGCTGCGTGTCACAGTGGAGAAGCAGGTAGAGTAGAACCACTGAGGTCCTGAGCTACACAGCAAGACAGAGGAGGTGCCAGACCCCCAGTCCCAGCCCCTGCCATGCTCAGGTCCTCCAGCAGGCCCCGCCCCTAATCTTTCTACTTCCTCTCACAGTCCCCAGCTCCCAGCTACCTTGCTTTCTCCACAGGCCCCGCCTTCTAATGTTTCCACCTCCTTCAGTAGCAGCTGCCCAGCCTGCAGGCCTTTGGCCAGTGACCCTGGAAGAGAGAATCAGCTTCCAAGGTAGCAAGGAGACAGGGAGGTTTTCCATCCTCCCTACTTTGGTTCTGTTGGTTTATTTCACAGGAAGTCTTCTAACCCATAACATTTAGGCTGAAATCAAGCTGTTTCCCCAGCGTTCCTGAGTGGTCGTTTCTACAGTGAGAAGCCGGTACCAAAGGACTTGGGAACCTCTACTCAGGACCCTGGTTAAAGAGTTTTCCTGAGCACGGCCTTGGTGCCTGGATTGGCCCCCTTTGTGTACGGGGGCAGTTGGATCACAGAGGGCATGGAAACCATCCCCAAGATTCAGTCACCAGGCCAAACTTGCCCCCTGGTGTGAGTGGACACACCAACAGCCACTGGGCACAGGGGTACCAGAGAACAAAGACTGTATTTAACAAGGGCAGCACCGCAGTAAACCGTCCCCAGGGCTCCACCCCAGCCTCCAGCTTAGCTCTGAGTTTCAGAACGACTCCATTGTTGATAATCAAGTCTACACCTGCTGCATTCTAACTACATACACAGACACTGTCCTTGGCATTTTATCTAATATGTGTTTTTCTATCAATTTCTCACAACTACAATGTGAATCTCTGTTACTGTTAATCCCACTTTACATGTGAAGAAATTTGTAAATGATCAGATGTGGAATGGGGCCTGCTGGGATTGGAACCCAATCAGGTGGGCAACTAGGGTGTGGCTGGCCGGCTGGGCACATGGGCGTGGCCTGTCGATCACAGAGATCCTGGACACGTGTGTGCAGCAGCTCCCAGGCCCCACGTCTGGTACCAATCAAGGGTGTTGTCTTCCACTCTTCTGGGACAAGATTGGCCAGGGTTTGATAGAGCAGTCTAGATGTGAAGTCAGAATGGGAGATCAAAAGAGCAGTCACAAGGGCCGGAGATTTGGCTCAGTGGTTCCAGCACCTGCCTCGCAAGTGCAATGGTCCTGAGTTCGATCCCCGGTAACCACATACAATGCTGGGCGTGGAGACTCATGCCCACCAGCCATCAATACACATACCACAGTGCCAGGCGTGGTGCCTCACGCCTGTCATCCCAGCACTCGGGAGGCAGAGGCAGGAGGATTGCTGAGTTCGAGGTTTGCCTGGGCACCATAGTGAGCTCAGGGCCAGCCTGAACTACAAAGTGAGACCCTGTCTCAAAAAAAAAAAAGAGCAGTCACAAGTGGTGGCCCACCTTCTCCCTTTCTGGGTGGCCCACTCTCTACTCTGCAGAGCGTAGTTTTCATCGTGTTTAATTGGCTTACAGTCGCTCTGCACAGTATGCTACTTCTCCCTTCTTCTACCTTTGATACTTTTAATAAACATGACTACCTTGTTTCCTAGCTAAGTCTTTGTTCAGGACCACAAGCACCGGAAGGGTAACCTGGAGAAAGCACAGCACCCCAGGACCCCAGTAACACCAGGCCTCACTGTGCTCGGCAAACAGCCCCTGCACTGTACCCCAGCCTGGAGCCCTTAAGCTGGGAGAAGGTTTAGGACGCAGCATCGGGCTCTGGGCCTTTATGACATCTGCGTGTCAAAAGCAAAATTCATCTTCTTTGGTGAAGAACAAAACGAGTGGAGACAGAAGATACCAGGGAGGAAGGAGTCCAGAGAGCGGATGAGCAGAGAGGGCCAGAGCTGAACCGTTCAGGATGCCATGCAAGCATCTCGGAGGATGTCCGGCTGGAAATCAGCGTTGTAAGTGGGATGATGAGAGCAAGGGGCCCAGCCCTGTGGGTGCCGCCCCGCACCTATCCCAGGATGCACTGGTGAGGGACAGGAGCGTGGACGGGAGGGCCGAAGCGGGACTCCCCTCAGAGAGCAGACCGCTCTCGTTTCCAGCCCTTCTGCGTGACTGTGATCCCTGCCACGTGCTTGGAACAGGCACCAGGGAAGAGCTGTATGAAACCCTCTGCTTCTTTGGGGGATCATGTCAAGTCACAAGGTGGGAACATCCTGAGTGACCCCAATGGTGACTTTTCAGCAGTGGCAACAACCAACCAAAGAATCCAATACGAGGCAGCACAGAGTGACTTTCTAAAATGGAACTTCCTAATAGGAGAGAATTAAAATAAACGAGGCTTCTCTTGCTTCCTGGACTGATTAAGTACAAAGGCAGTAGGATAAGAAATTGTATCCAGATAGGTGGGGGCACTGCGGACTGGCGCTTTCTCAGATGCCCGCAGAACTGCACCCTTCCCTCCCCCCGCCGTCCTCCCCCCCTCACCCATGGCGCTGGTTCCCCGAGAGCCCGCTCAGCAGACTCTGCTGGCATGTTCTTTCTGTGGCAACGGGCTGGCACCGCAGAGCCCACACCTGGCCGCGGCCCTGGCCAACTTGTTTAATCCCGCTAAGCGTCACTCCTCTTTCTTCTAAAACGGCTAGATAATAGCTGGGTGGGAGTTTTGGGGAAGTGCAGAGGCCGCCTTCTAAAATCTGGGCCTCCGCAAGGCTGAATCCCAGAGGAGGGCGGGTCACCGACGTCGCCAGCATTTCACAGCCCCATCTAAACGTCCGTGCTAACCTAAGAGGCCCTTTTCGTCCCCTGTAACACAAATTCCTGTAGACGCCACTTTACGTTCCTGCCAACTCTGTGTGAGCGACCTGAGTTTTCCACATCTTCGCCAGCGTGTGTGGTTTGTGTGCGTCTGGCTGAGTGTGTGTCTCCTGGTGGCCACCTCACTTCACGACCCGGCTGATCTGTCCGGCGGGCCTGGACACCCATCCACTGGCAGATCTCAGAGAGGATCCGCTCCCTGCTCCTCCGGCCTGTGACGGCCCAGGACGGGGGCAGATGTGGGCCGCTCCGGGTGTCCCCGGGAGAGGGGCTGGTCACCCCCGTTGATGGCCTTAGGGCTGTGCTCCTGCCAGAAGAGCTTATCCAGCCCCCTCCTTCAGCCTCTCAGAGGGCGAAGGGATGGTCACAGCCCAGCAGGAGCCTTGGGCACAGCAGGTGCCCTGGGCCACAACCACCATGCGGGCTGACCGCTTCCGGAGGCCTCTGCCAGGCGGGAGGCAATGTGACGCGGCTCCCTCTTTTTCCTTCCCTTCCCTTTGCTTCGCTTCCCCTCCCCTCCCCTCTCCCTTCTCCCTGTGTGTGTGTCTGTGGGCACATGCACGTGTGTACAGTGTGCTATAGAGAATTACTGCCTGTGTGGACATGTGAGCAGCTAGAAAGCGTGGCTGGCTCAGCTCCTGAAGGGCCTGCACTGCCCTCCGTGGTCCAGCCGGTTCCACCCACGCTGACCTCCACCATCCCGCCCTGTCCTCGCTGGCGCAGCCCCAAGGGCTCCGACCGTCTTCTCTTCGCACGCACAGCAGGAAGCGTGATCCAGCCCCTGCTTGAGCTGCGTCCTACCCCAGGGCCCCAGGCCCGCCACTCCCTCCCCCGTCCCAGCCACACATGTGCTTCACGGTTCAGGCCCTGCTAGTCCCAGGAAGCCTCCCGGGCTCTTCGTCCACCTACAAACGCTACTCTGAGAAGCCCTGCCCCAGGGGCGCCCTGCTGTGCTCGCACCGCGTCGGTCCACACTGCTTGACTCATGCTCCGGCCAGCAGCCGCCCAGTCCCGCTGTCTCCAGTCCCTTCTCTGCACTCAGCTGCGTTGCTGTCTGAGACCAAGGCCCACGCGTGTGACCCAGAGCACAAAGCGAGCTCACACGGAAGAAAAGGCTGTGGCTGCATCGCTGGGCCGTTCGGAACAGAAGGCAATCTGCTCTGGCAGATTGGGAGTGACCGTGTGCTGGGACGGGCGCGGGGATTTAGGGGGAGAGCAGGAAATTCCAGACCAGGGAGGCCTTGGCAGGGAGCACGTGCCTAGCGGGCTCCACGCCACCCCCGGGTGCACAGCTGCTGCTGCCAGGCGCCGCCGGCTGCTGCCGTGAGCTCCAGAGGCTGATGCTGGGGAGGCAGGTGCAGCAAACACCGGGGAACAGGAACGAACCCGCTCCTGCCACATCGTCCAATGCCCCGCACGGCTTCTCACTGCGCAGGTGGCGCGGGAGAGACATCCGCAGGGCCAGCGCCGTGGGTACAGGGCGAGGAATCAGCGGATTCAGACCCGAGTGGCCGTGGACCGATGCAGTCTCCACCCGCATCCCCGGGCACACCGAGCTGTGTGCGGCAGCAGGCCCGTGCACGCTCCGGGGGAGGAGGCTCGCCCGCCCCACCGCGTGGGGACGCACGGGACCAGCCTCCCCCGGATCCACCTCCGCTGCACCGGATACTCCTTGGAAGCCACCCCGATCTTTTCCACCTGGAGGTGAGATTATAAAATTGACCTCCAACAACTGCAGATGCAATAAAATGAGGAGAGAAAATGCCGAGTTTCACCTGTAGCGAGAGAACGATGCAGCGGCGACTCTGCTCCAGGAAGCGATGGCACGTGGCACGCGGTGCCTAGCAGCCCCTTTCGCAGCACGCCAAGCCCTCGCTCCCCTCCACTGTCTTGCATTTAGAGGGTGCCGTAGCTGTCCGTCAGTCCTTGCGCCGACCTGGACGGCCGGCCTGACGCTCCCTGACTCCGTCGCCAGCTGTGGCCCAGTTTCACCCCGGCAGAGCAGCCCCTCTTTCTCTCTCTGCCTGTCCGTGCAGTGGCAGATGGAGCCCAGCGTGGACAGGTGGCAGCCTCGCCCCAGTCAGGGCCGACAGCGCTGGGGCTCCAGGTGGAAGCATTTGCTGTCTGGGCAGCGAGGCTTCTAAGCCAAGTTCGAGCTCGCCGAGATGACACGCAAGCGCGTCCCGTGCGTCCGTCCTCAGGATAAAGGCAGACACGGAAAACGCTGACGGGAGGGGAGACTGACAGAGGGACGGAGGCAAACAAGACCCATCGAGGTTCAAATCTTTGCTCTGTGAGAGACAGGAATGCATTCAAAGAATGAAGAAACTACCCACTGACCATGGGGAAGCATTTGCGCTTCCTTCACATGTACTTGACGATGAGGCACATGCGGTTCTTGGCCACCGACGCGCTTTTCTGTGTGAGCACCTATGAGTCCCCTACGTGGGCTCTGCCCTTCATAACACAGCTCCGGTTCTCCACAAATTCCAGAAGCTCGTCTTCTGTCAGAGGTGTTTTATGAGTGTATTTCTCAATAAGTGGCTGGCCCGTTCTTTTTTTTTTTTTTTGAGACAGGGTCTCGCTTTGTAGTCCCGGCTGGCCCTGAGCTCACTATGGTACCCAGGCAAGCCGCCTCAAACTCAGCAATCCTCCCGTCTCTGCCTCCCGAGTGCTGGGATGACAGGCGTGAGCCACCACACCCGGCACTGTGGTATGTGGTGCTGATTGCTGGTTGATTGCTGGTGGGCGTGAGTCACCACACCCAGCATTGTATGTGGTTACCGGGATCAAACTCAGGACCTTGCGCTTGCGAAGCAGGCGCCGGAACCACTGAGCTAAATCTCCGGCCCCAGCCTGTTCATTTTTTAAAGACATGCTTTGACAAGCATATGTTTTCAACTTTGATAAAATACAACTTAGAATAATGTTTGCTGTTGGTAGTGCCTTTTATGTTCCCTTTAAGTAATCTTGGCCTGCACGGAGTCCGTAAGCATACTGCTCTGTCTTTTCTGGACACAGTACAGCAACAGAGACCTATCCACTGGAGAACGCTGAAAAGTGGCATGATGTGGTCTGTCTTTGAAAAGGCTCAGGAATGGCCTGTTGTATTGACACCCTCCGAAGGGACAAAGTGGAAACAGGGTGACTGCAGAACGACACCCCAGCAAGCTGATGAGGAGAGGTGTCTTGTTGGGTTTAGAAGACAAATTTGGTGCTAGTACTGTGTGGTGGAATCCAGGGAACAGAACATGCGAGAGGTGGAGATGATGATGATGATGTCTCGGCCTGCTCAGCAGGAAGGGGGCTGCAGGCACCCCGCAGCCTGCCGGGCACAGAGTAATTGGAAGTGTGTTCTGCACACATGAAGTCACAGTGTTCACAGACATCCAGCTGGAGACTGGACCAGCCATCTGAGCAACAGAGTCTCAAGTTTGGCACCAAGATTCAGGCCGGAGCTCACGGGAGCGTTCTCGGATCACACCTGGTTTTAAAGTTACAGACCGATGCAGTCTCCAGATGTGAGCGCCAGTCACAGAGAGCAGCAGGCCCCGCCCCACACTCTCAGACGGTCAGTGCCAAGACACTGCCAGAAGAAGAAATCACACCAGGGAGATGGAGCATTCGGAAAAATGAAGGAAAACAGGCGAATCAAGCACGTGTGGTAACTTAGAATGAGATAAAGTCTCTGCAAAAGGGGGTTGTGGTCAGTGGTAACAAACATGAGCGAAAAGTCAGCGTGCTCGTAACGGGGTGCTGACCGTCAGCTACACGAAGCTCACAGGGCCTTTTGGACGTGAGCAGGTCTGGTGTCCACCATGAAGGAACAGAGCGGGGCAGGGGCTACGGTAAGCAGCACGAGTGTCGGGAGGCGCGCAGACCTTCAGAGCGAGAAAGACTGCCGAGCTCCGCCTTCAGAAGTGAAGCCGCCTGAGGCCGGCAGCTCGCAGAGGAGGCCTCGGCAGGAGTGCTGAGGACGTGGGGCCGGAGAGCACGCACAGCCGGGAGCCGAGGCTCGCTGGGTGAGGCTCTCGGCCATGGACGCTGCCCAGGAAAGGCCCACGCTGCACGCCCAGCGAGACAGCTGTGTGGACATGGTGAGCCGGGAGCCACCTGCCCTGCCTGCCACAGGTGCCCCCTGCAGTCACATCCAGCAGGTCCCAGGGGTTTCGCGGGTTTCCAGAAGAACAGATGTGTCCTGTGGCGAGAGCTGCGTCACGCCTCTTCAGCGGGCTGAGGCGAGCGAGTCACATGACCGACCATGGCATCCGTCACAGTGGGCCTCAGAGCTGGGTGGCTTTGCAAGGAAACCAGCCTCGTCTTTTCAGGCTCCCGAGGACATGGGTGTGGGTGACCACAGCACGCTGAAGCAGGGCAGTCGAGCCTCTCCCATCTAAATGCTCGGGGTGTGCTGGCTGTGGCTGGTGCTCTGGCGGGCTTCCTGCCTTCTGTGTAGGTCAGACCCCAACGTCCCGAATCCGAGTCTCTGGCCTGGCACAGAGCCCACAGCATGTGTCCAGTGCTGCGGTCTCCACAGAGGTGCCTACTTTGCTTCCTTGGCCGAGTACCTCAGGCCCGTGGGCCTCGGCGTCCACACCCCACAGCAGCCTCCGAAAGCACCCGAGCTGTCTGGGACCACAGATACCGTGTCAGAGCCACGTCAGGGGTGACACAGAAGTCAGCCACCGCTGCGGCTGCAGGGTCCCGGGAAAGAGGCCGGGTGAGCTGTCCTGACCTCACCGCAGACTGAGCCACGGACTGACTGGGAAGCCTCTGAGAGACTCAGATCTCTCTGCTGTCCGAACACGGTGCCCAGAGCTCACAGCGCAGCTGTGTGAGGACTGAACAGCACTCTGACCTTCTGGCTTTTCTGTGGGAGTCTAGACTGAGAGAGGCTTCGTCAAGAATCCCGGAGGCACTCTGGGTGCAGTGTTGGTTGGCCTCAGGAGGCAAGGACAGGGCTCCTGGGCCAGTTCTCAGAAGAGAGCAGCCTCAGGCCAGACGGGGTGCACAGAGAGGACCCCTGGAAAGTCCTCTGCTCGCTTGGTGCAGTGTCCAGGCAGCTGCCACACCCTTGGGCTCCCCCATTCACTCAGGTCACAAGGATGGCAGGGAGCTTGTGAGAAGTTAGGGTCCAGAACCCCTGCAGGGAGGGGGCTTCTGTGGTCACATGAGGACTGGTGCTCTTCTCCAGAACTCTGTGTCCGCCATTGGGCAGGCAGGGCCTCCAGGGGGCCGCAGTCTTGGCACCTAGAGGAAGTGAGGATTCTAAGGACCCTTCGGGGCCAGCATGCCTTCTCCCCACAGGGCGGCCCAGGACCAAAATGGCGCAGGCCTGGCCCGGCCCTGCCCCTCACCGTGGGCCCCAGCTCTGAGGACCCTGACGCCCCGTCCACTCTGCAGTTCCGGGCTGTCGCAGCTCCTGGTTCCTCACAGAGCTGCCACTTCCACAGAGAGGCTTCCGCCCTGCGGGTCCCTCAGCCTGAGGCTGAGCTATGCCTGGACTCGGGGTCCCATCCAAGTCTGTCGCAAAGCACCAGCCACTCGGCAGCAGCGCGGGCTGTGTGGACAGCAGCCCAGGGCCAGACAGGGGAGCGCGGCGCGTCAGGAGGGAGCGAGCTGTGGCCACCTCGCGGGCAGCCAGTTGTCGATCCCGTCAGCGTGACTAACCCGGAGGCCGCCATGCTGCAGCAGCAGCCCTGGCTCCTACATAAGCGGAGAAACCCAGCTCAGCGGGCAGCACAGCCAGCCGCAGCTTCCCCCGTGTGAACCCCAGCGGCCCCACTAGAGCCCACCGCTCCAAGGGGACGTCCACGGCGGCCAGCTCCATCCCTGGGATGCGAGCCTGGACTCAGACCTTGTCCGTCACCACCATCCCTGTCAGAGCGCAGAGGGAGCGGGAGTCATGGGGCGCCGACCGGCCACGTGGCCACCGGCGAGGACGGACACAGGCAGCGCCGGGACGTGCAGGGGGCGCAGTTGCTGGGTGCCAGGCCTCAGGCTGGAGGAGCTGCAGGGCGGCCTGGGGTGCGCCCTGGAGAGGAGGGCGGACTGCTCTGGAGACGGAGGGCAGGGCGGGCAGGCAAGGCCGCCTGGAGGCCAGACAGATGGGCGGAGACTGCGGCCTGGCTCTTTCTGCCCCTGAATAGCCTCTCAGTAGATGAGGGCGGCCCAGGAAAGCCAAGAGGCCCCATGTGGCGCCCGAGCACCGTCGGGAGACCTCGGCTGGCTGTGCAGCGCGGGTCACGGCCCAGGAGTTATCATAGACCCGATCGAGCTCTGACCCTTTGCAACCTGTGACAGGGATGCTTCAGGAGCGGACCCGGTCCTCAAGGTGCCAAGGCCCTGAGACTCTGAGTGCCTCGGGAAAGACCCAGAGGCCCGGCTCCAGGCTGCTGCGCCCTTCCAAACAAATGTACACCTCTGAAGTAGAAGGAGGGGCTGTCCCTGCCCCAGCAGGTCCACACTGGCAGTTTATTAAGGAAAGAGCGGTGTTCTCAGAAAAGAAGTGATGTGTTCGGGGATTTGCTGAAGAAAAGAGTGGCCTGCTCCCGCTGAAGCAGGGAAGGTCTCCGGCTCCGGGGTCTGAGTCACGCTGCCCAGGACGGTCTTGGCCACGAAGTCCTCAGAGAAGAAGAGGCCGGCGGGTCACCAGGTGCCGGTCCGTGGCCACCCGTGTGGCGGAGCTTGGCCGGAACTGGATCAGGGCTGGCTCGGCTCTGTCCTGGCCTCCCTGCAGATGCCCGGTCCACAGGTCCACCTCCAGGCTGCTTCCCGGGAGCGCGTCCGTGACCCGAATCCACACCGCCCCACAGCCTGCAATCTGCGCTCCTAAAATTAGTAAAATTCTGAAAACTGGAAGTATTCTTCCCCACGAGCTTGGCACCATCCTTCATTTGGAAGCAAAGCGTGACCCAAATCCAGAGGAGGCTGTTCTCCATTCTGGTGTCCAACTGAGCTCCATGGCAGAAGCGTCCATGTGTCTGGTGACGGGACGTCGGCCCGGACCCGCAGGGGACTGGACTCCGTGCAGCACCGGGGCCTTCTGGTCACTCAGCACATGACCAGGTCACCTTTCCAAAACCCGAATTTCAAATCCCAAAACACATCTAGCTGTAAGAATTAAAGGGAAACACTGTGCAGCTATCTACTGCATGTTTTGAAATGTATTCGTTTGTTTTAAAATGGCGTCACTGAGCATTTTGAGATTTCATAAATTAAGGTCTTGTCACCAACCAGGTGGGAGTTCTTTTGCTCCATTCGGACAGTCACACGCCACAGGCATCATGGCGGCAGTCGTGAGGACGGTCGGGACACCTGGCTGTTTGCCTGACAACTGCCATGTTCTGAGAAAATGACGGAGATAAACCCAGGGAAAGACCTGCAGGGATATTTGTGCCAACCGAGCTTATCAGGGTTGGGGACAATGGGCGTGGAGCCCACCCACCTCCCTGCTGCCTGAGGCAGTCTCCCGACTGCTTTCCAGTGAGGTGGCTGGAGTGGGGGCGACACGGAAGCTGGCAGCGGAGACACACTCCGGCCAGGGCACTGGGAGCAGCCACAATGTCCGAGGGTCACCGAGGCAGGCTGGCCCAGGCCCTGAGGAGAGGGAAGCCACGCGCTCTGCAGTCTGGACTCCCGCGTCACTTCACCAATCACCCTCCAAAACTAAGGTCTTCACTGAAATAATATCAAGCATAAAAATCGATGTGGGAAGAATTAATAAATCAAAGTGTTTAGCTGTTTCATTTAAGAACATGATAAGAGTATTGCTTTGTGTTTACTTTACATCTCTAGGTGAGTTCTGAAATTTCTTCAGTTAAGTTCTGCATACATTCTATTGCAGGAACCTGGTTTTGGCTATTTTCCTTAAAGAAATTAAAAACCCTTTTCCCACTGCTGCCCTAATTAATTATTGCTCATGTAAAAATAATCCTTACACGACTTTATGTTTTATGAAGGAACATTAATTCTGAGAGCTTTTCAGTTGGGTTTTCTTGAACTTCCCTTTACTTAATTATTATGTCATCTACAGATATGATAATTTTTCTCTCTTGAAATATTCATGCCTCTACTTTCTGCCACACTGAGCAGCACAGTTTGTTGACAGGAATGTGAAATGCCAACGGTGGCAGTAGGAAGCCTGGTCCCATCTCCAGTTTTAATCTTCCCGACACGTCATTATTAACCTTATGCTGCTGCTACTTCATGACACATATGCTCAGTCATCTACAGACAGAAAATGCTATTTTCTAAGAGTTTCTTTTTTATCTTTAAGAGATCTGCTGCATCACATCCTATATTTTTGACATCTGTTGAAATTACCATGTTTGTTTGGAAATAGTGCTAGGATGTTGTAGACTAACAGATTCCCAATAAGAAATCCTTTTTTAGACTTTAGGATAATAGGATAATTTGGGAAAATACAGAGTTTTCACTTATACGTTTATCATTGGAATGAGTCTATAGCAAATGTTCGTGAATATAAGAGAATATGTGACCTCGGGACAAGTGGAGATGATACAACCCAAAAGCCAGGACAGAAGGTGTCTTAGCTGCTTTTTCATTGCTGAAACAAAATAGCCGACGTTCAAAAGTTAAGAGGGAGAGGCTGATTTAGCTCACAGTTTGTGGATGTTTCAGTGTGTAACTGGCTGGCCCTAAGAATGGGTGGAAGGCAGACGGCCTTCACAGTGGAGAAACAGTCCATGGCGGGCACAAGGTGGCAAAGTAAGCAAGGAATAACTGCTGCTCTTTTCTGCCCTCTTTCTTGTTCCCACACTACCCAGGCCAGACAGCACTCACGCCCTTAGGCCCAAGGTCTTTGGTCTCAGCGTTGTGCCATAAATTAATCCTGGAATCATACATTCTAGATCCAGCCACCTCTGAAAAATCCCACCTATGACTACATGGCGCTTTGGGGGACATACAGACATAAGCCATAACTAGAAAAAGGAAATGCAAGTTTGATTGTAAAATAAAGTCAATTAATAGAAAAATTCCTCATTACCCAAAGACCAATAGAAATCTACTGGAAATTTAAAAACAGACAAAAGGTCAATCCCATATTCTACGAAATGCTTGTGCAATCAGTAATGAGAAGAGAAGCAATCCAGTAGTAAAATACACGCTGGTCATGAACAAGCAGTTTTTGGAAATAAAAGAACACTCAATATGTACAGTATAATTTGCATCCCTCGTCACCTCTTTGAGAATGAAAGAAATACAATTCAGACCTATGATTAACAGTATTTGCTGTCTGTCAAGATAGCAATATGGGGCCGGAGGGTTAGCTCAGTGGTTCCGGCGCCTGCCTTGCAAGCGCAAGGTCCTGAGTTCGATCCCCGGTAACCACATAGAATGCTGGGCGTGGAGACACG